>CM075737.1:58725346-58939926 GCA_037974335.1 Prionace glauca
TCACGTGCTCACTGTGTGGCCCCTCGAGCCTGCCCCGCCATTCAATAAGATCATGGCTGATCTGTCGTGGCTCAGTTCCACATTCCCACCCTCTCCCCATAACCCTTAATCCCCTCGCTTATCAAAAACCCATCAACCTGCGTCTTAAAAATATTTAGCGAGGCAGCCTCCACCACTTCAACGGGCAGAGAATTCCAGAGATTCACCACCCTTTGAGTGAAGAAGTTCCTCCTCAACTCCGTTCTAAACCGCCCCCCCTTTATCTTGAGGCTGTGCCCCCTAGTCCTACTGTCCTTTCTGAGCGGGAAGAGTCTCTCCACCTCTATCCTATCCATCCCATTCATCATCATATACATCTCAATGAGATCTCCCCTCATTCTTCTAAACTCCAACGAGTACAAGCCTAGTTTATTCAGCCTCTCCTCATAGCTCAACCCCCTCAACTCCGGTATCAGCCTAGTAAACCTCCTCTGCACTCCCTCCAAGGCCAAAATATCCTTGCGTAAGTACGGCGCCCAAAACTGCACACAGTACTCCAGCTGCGGCCTCACCAATGCCCTATACAGCTGCAGCAAGACCTCCCTACTTTTATATTCAATCCCCCTCGCTGTGAAGGCCAGCAACCGAGTTTCTAAACAATGGTAACCCCAAGAATATTGATAATGGGGGATTCATTGATGACAATGACATCCCGAGGGAAATAGCACAACGGGGAAAGGCCACATTGTAAGACCTTTTAACGGAGGCAGACCGACGGCCCGGGAACTGCAGAATACCCTCGACCTCGAGGGCGGCACGGTAGCACAGTGGTTAGCACTGCTCCTTCACAGCTCCAGGGTCCTGGGTTCGATTCCCGGCTCGGGTCACTGCCTGTGTGGAGTTTGCACATTCTCCTCGTGTCTGTGTGGGTTTCCTCCGGGTGCTCCGGTTTCCTCCCACAGTCCAAAGATGTGCGGGTTAGGTTCATTGGCTATGCTAAAATTGCCCCTTAGTGTCCTGGGATGTGTAGGTTAGAGGGATTAGCAGGTAAATGTGTAGGGATATGGGGATAGGGTCTGGGTGGGATTGTGTTCGGTGCAGACTCGATGGGCCGAAGGGCCTGTTTCTGCACTGTAGGGTTCTATGTGTAACTGTGTGCCAATCTGAGCAACTAACGGCGCACAGTAATTTATTGAGACATGGATATAGTTTTAAGTATTGAAATGTAGCCATTGTAATTTGTAGGGATCTGTAAAAATGTTTTGATCCTGCATTGTTTGCTATTCAAATCCCTGTACATTTGCAATAGATTAATTGAGATTTTTATGAATAAAGTATATTTTTGGAAAAAAAAAATACACTTCTGGCAATTTACCAAAATTCACTGGATTCTGGAGCGGTTCTGGCAGATTGGAAAACCGCAAAACATCTGATTTCAAGAAGAAATTAGATATAGATCCTGGGGCGAAAGGGATATGAGGGGGTCGGGGATCAGAGATTGAATTCGCTGATAAGCTATGATCTAAATGAATGGCAGAGCAGGCTGGAAGGGCCAAATAGCGCTCCTCCTCCTGGTTTCTATGTTTCAATGCCCATCATATGTTGGACGTTGGTGAGACCACATTTGGAATATTGTGTTCAGTTCTGGTCACCTCACTATAAGAAGGATGTGGAATCATTGGAGAGAGTGCAGAGGAGATTTACCAGGGTGCTGCCTGGTTTGGAGGGTAGGTCTTATGAGGAAAGGTTGAGGGAGCTGGGGCTTTTCTCTTTGGAGCGGAGGAGGATGAGGCGACTTAGCGGTTTATGAGATGACGAGAGGGATTGATTGAGTGGACGTGCTGAGATCATTTCCTCCGGTGGATGTAGCTGTTACTAGGGGGCGTAACTGTTAGGTTCATGGGGGGAGATATAGGAGGGATGTTTGGGGTAGATTCTTTGCTCAGAGAGTGGTTGGGGTTCGGAACACACTGCCTGCTGTGATAGTGGAGTCGGACACTTTAGGAACTTTCAAGCAGTTATTGGATAGGTATATGGAGTGGGATAGCTTGATCTTGGAATTGGACATAGCCTGGCACAACATTGAGGGCCAAAGGGCCTATACTGTGCTGTACTGTTCTATGTTCTGTGTAAACACGAGGAGAATGTGCAAACTCCTTCCACACACACAACTGACCCCAAGCTGGGAATCGAACCCGGTCACTGGCGCTATGAGGCAGCAGCGCTAACCACTGTGCCACCCATAGAACATAGAACATTACAGCGCAGAACAGGCCCTTCGGCCCACGATGTTGCGCCGACCAGTTACAAAACAATGACCCACTAACCTAAACCAATCCCTTTCCATCCATAAACCTATCCACAGATCTCTTAAACGCCCCCAAACTAGGTGCATTTACAACTGCAGCTGGCAGGGCATTCCAGTCCCTCACCACCCTCTGGGTATACCCGTTTCTTTACTGGTAGTTGCTTGCACATCTTCCTGCCCTCACCAGCATGGATTTAAAGCTGGTCCCCAGCAACGAGAACATAAGAACATAAGAAATAGGAGCAGGAGTAGGCCATGGCCTGGCTGGTGGGAGTAAAGGTCACTGGGGACCCCTTCCAGAAGGTCATGGGGCAGAGGGTGCCCCTTAGGCAGTCAGCCTGGCATTGTCCATCAGACAGGGCCTTTCTGTGGGTGGGCCAGTTGGTGCTGGCGATGGTGGGTGGGGGGGGGGGGGGGGGGGGGGGGGGGGGGGGGGGGGGGTGGGGGGGACACTGCTGCACAACGATCGGTGGGTGCCAGTGACGGCGGGGGTGGTGATTGGGCCTGGGATTGGGGGTTGGACTGGTCATGGGCGAGCTTGAGCTGGCCAATTGGGGGCTCGGGCAGCATTGGGGTGCC
The DNA here is from genome assembly GCA_037974335.1 of Prionace glauca. Lineage (NCBI taxonomy): Eukaryota > Metazoa > Chordata > Chondrichthyes > Carcharhiniformes > Carcharhinidae > Prionace > Prionace glauca. Next base: position 58,728,213 of record CM075737.1, read on the forward strand.
AATAATCAGGAGGCTGGCGATGATGGGGGCGCCAGTGCACATGCGCCGGTCTCTCTACTGACAGATCAGCGCATGCGCAGTGCAGTATTAGGTCCACCACCCCCACCCCCCCCCCCCCCCCCCCCTTACTGACGCTAATCCCCCAGAGGACTCTGAAGTGCAAAGTGCCACAAATTCAACAGATTAAGTACACTCAGGAAAATCTCCCACTTAATACTTTTTGGAAAATCATTCCCAACATATGGAGGGGAACGAGGATTGGGGACAACTTGGAAGAGACCTAAGAATCAAAGAAGAACCTAATAATTAGTCCATTAAACCCCAGCCACACGCAATCTCAGAATGATCTAACTTGCGCAATAACTTGTTCAACTTTCTCATCCAGTATAAGCACTAAACAGCACATTAAAAAAATGACAAAGTAAATTCGGTTGTCTTAGAAAATCTTGGATGTTATACATGGATATAGATCAGTTACTCTGCTATTCCCTGAGCCTAACCTGCATTCATCTCAACAGGAGTGAGTTCTATTCAAAAGGCACTCATCCTACAACAGACTCTTAATGATGTCTAACATCACACAACACTTTATACCCAAGTATACAATTACCTGAATGCTAGACTAATAAGTGACACTGCAGGGAGGATTGAACTGCGATCAGTTCAAATGCTCTCTTTGCTTTGATACAAAGCACAAAGTGCTTTGAAAACCTGGTGTTAACTCTTACTGCCTGCACTGAGAGACATCTCCAGATCATGTATAACCCACGCTGGCAGCATTCTGTTAGAGCTGACACCACCAGGGTCAGAACTCACCAACCTTTCCAGCAAGGAGCTACTATCCCACTTCCTTCTCACTCAAGGGATCAACTGGCAAGTTTGAGAAAGAGAAAGGTTAGTGCAACCTTGAACACGAATTTCAACGAAATGCCGTGATGATGAGGGAAAGAAAGAACTTGCTGACCAAAGTGAAAAGCATGTCAAAAATCAATCATCTTAAATGTTGAGTAATTAAGAAACAAGAAAGCCCCACCAATGCCTCTACTTTCTCAGAAGACCTAGGAAATTTGGCGTGTCCGCTACAACTCTCACCAACTTTCACGGATGCACCATAGAAAGCATTCTTTCTGGTCATATCACAGCTTGGTATGGGATCCTGCTCTGCCAAGATCGCAAGGAAGTACAAAAGGGTAGTGAATGTAGCCCCAATCCATCACACAAACCATCCCTTAACTCTGTCTACACTTCCCATTGCCTCAACAAAGCAAGTAAGGACATAAGAACATAAGAACATAAGAAATAGGAGCAGGAGTAGGCCATCTGGCCCTTCGAGCCTGCCCCGCCATTCAATAAGATCATGGCTGATCTGTCGTGACTCAGCTCCACCTTCCCGCCCTCTCCCCATAACCCTTAATCCTTCTCTTATCAAAAACCCATCAACCCGTTTCTTAAAAATATTTAGCGAGGCAGCCTCCACCACTTCAACGGGCAGAGAATTCCAGAGATTCACCACCCTTTGAGTGAAGAAGTTCCTCCTCAACTCTGTTCTAAACCGCCCCCCCTTTATCTTGAGGCTGTGCCCCCTAGTCCTACTGTCTTTTTTGAGCGGGAACAGTCTCTCCACCTCTATCCTATCCATCCCATTCATCAGTACTGTGTGCAGTTTTGGTTGCCGCACTTACGCAAGGATATTTTAGCCTTGGAGGGTGTGCAGAGGAGGTTTACTAGGCTGATACCAGAGTTGAGGGGGTTGAGCTATGAGGAGAGGCTGAATAAACTAGGCTTGTACTAGTTAGAGTTTAGAAGAATGAGGGGAGATCTCATTGAGACGTATAAGATGATGAATGGGATGGATAGGATAGAGGTGGAGAGACTCTTCCCACTCAGAAAGGATAGTAGGACGAGGGGGCACAGCCTCAAGATAAAGGGGGGGCCGTTTAGAACAGAATTGAGGAGGAACTTCTTCACTCAAAGGGTGGTGAATCTCTGGAATTCTCTACCCGTTGAAGTGGTGGAGGCTGCCTCGCTCAATATTTTTAAGACGCGGGTTGATGGTTTTTGATAAGTTAGGGGATTAAGGGTTATGGGGAGAGGGCGGGAAGGTGGAACTGAGCCACGACAGATCAGCCATGATCTTATTGAATGGCGGGGCAGGCTCGAAGGGCTAGTTGGCCTACTCCTGCTCCTATTCCTTATGTTCTTATGTTATGTTCTTCCATCGGGAAAAAGATACAAAAGTCTGAAGGTCACATAGCAACTGATTCAAGAACAGCTCCTTCCCTGCTGCCATCAGACTTTTGAACTACCTCACTCTTTCTCTACACCCTAGCTGTGACTGTAACACCATATTCTGTACTCTCTCCTTTCCTTCCCAATGAATAGTATGGTTTGTCTCGACAGCACGCAAAAACAATAGGGAGGAAATTGCAGGAGCTCTGACCCAAATTTTTAATTCCTCCCTGGCCACCATGGGGTGCCAGAGGATTGGAGAACAGATAATGTGGTCCCACTCTTTAAGAAGGGTTGTAGAGACAAGCCAGGGGTCTACAGAGCAGTGAGTCTCACGACTGTGAATGGGAAACTACTAGAGAAGATTCTGAAGGAGAGAATGGATCTCCAGTTGGAGAGGGAAGGTTTGATCAGGGATAGTCAGTGGGAGGTCACGCTAACAAATTTGATTGAATTTTTTGAGCGTGTAACAAAGGGTGCAGACGAGGATATTGCACTTGGTGTGGTTTACATGGATTTCAGCAATATCTTTGACAAAGTCCCACATGGGAGACTTTGTAAGGCTAATGCACATGGGATACAGGGTGATCTGACAAGGTGGATTCATAATTGGCTTAGTGGTAGTAGACAGAGAGTGGTGCACGTGCTCACTGTGTTAGTGACTGAGGCCCCATACTGTTTATCATTCATATAACGACCTTGATGATTATGTGGGGGGGGGGTAGGATCAGTAAAGTTTTGCCGATGACACAAAGATTGGCCGGATAGTAAACAGTGAGGTTGAGTGTCTTGGGTTATAGGAAGATAGAGATGAGATGGTCAAATGGTGTGAGTAAGTGGCAGATGGAACTTAACCTGGAAAGTGTGAAGTTGATTACACTTTGGAAGGAGTATTTTGACAAGAAAGTACACTATAAAAGGTTTGATACTAGGAAGAACAAAGGGACATTGGTGTGTTTGTCCATAGATCTCACCTTAGAACCCTACAGTGCAGAAACAGGCCCTTCGCCCATCGAGTCTGCACCGAACACAATCCCACCCAGACCCTACCCCCATATTATACCCACTAATCCCTCTAACCTCTCTAACCTACACATCCCCGGACACCTCCCCTGCAGAGGAAGTTTACCAGGATGTTGCCTGGTATGGAGGGGAGGTCCTATGAGGAGAAACTGAGAGATTTGGGGTTGTTTTCATTAGAAAGAAGGCGGATAAGAGGGGATCTTATTGAAACAATATAAGATGATTTAGAGGTTTAGATAGGGTGGACAGTGATAGCCTTTTTCCTTGGATGGAGAAAGCTAGCACGAGGGGGCATGGCTTTAAATTAAGGGGGGGTAGCTACAGGACAGATGTCAGGGGTAGGTTCTTTACCCAGAGGGTGGTGAGGGATTGGAATGCCCTGCCTGCTGCAGTTGTAGATGCGCCTAGTTTGGGGGGGTTTAAGAGATCCGTGGATAGGTTTATGGATGGAAAGGGATTGGTTTAGGTTAGAGGGTCATTGTTTTTCTCTTAATTGGTCGGCGCAACATCGTGGGCCGAAGGGCCTGTTCTGCGCTGTTATGTTCTGTGTTCTATGTACTAAGAGGCAATTTCTTAGCACGGCCGATCAACCTAACCCGCACATCTTTGGACTGTGGGAGGAAACCGGAGCACCCGGAGGAAACCCACGCAGACACGAGGAGAATGTGCAAACTCCGCACAGACAGTGACCCCGAGCCGGGGAATCGAACCCAGGACCCTGGAGCTGTGAAGCAGCAGTGTTAACCCACTGTGCTACCGTGCCACCCTCTGAAAGCAGAAAGACAGGTGAAAAAGGCACATGGCACACAGTCACCTTTGTTCAATCGAGGTAGAGATTACAGAAGCAGAGAGGTCGTGTTGGAGTTGTATAGAACTTTGGTGAGACCACAGCTGGAGCACTGTGTGCAGTCCTGGTCGCCACATTATAGTGCATAGAACCCTACATAGAACCCTACAGTGCAGAAACAGGCCCTTCGGCCCATCGAGTCTGCACCGAACACAATCCCACCCAGACCCTATCCCCATATCCCTACACATTTACCTGCTAATCCCTCTAACCTACACATCCCAGGACACTAAGGGGCAATTTTAGCATAGCCAATGAACCTAACCCGCACATCTTTGGACTGTGGGAGGAAACCGGAGCACCCGGAGAAAACCCACGCAGACACGAGGAGAATGTGCAAACTCCGCACAGGCAGTGACCCCGAGCCGGGGAATCGAACCCAGGACCCTGGAGCTGTGAAGCAGCAGTGCTAACCCCACTGTGCTACCGTGCCGCCCCATTATAGGAAGGATATGATTGCACTGGAGGGGGTGCAGAACAGATTCACCAGGGTGCTGCCTGGGATGGAACATTTAAGTTACGACAAGAGGTTGGATAGGCTTGGGTTGTTATCGCTGGAGCGGAGAAGACTGCAGGACAATCTGATGGAGGTCTTCAAGATCATGGGTGGGGGGGGCATGGAGAGAGTGGATAAGGAGCAACTGTTCCCCTTAAGGTCCGTTACAAGGGGAACAAGTTAAAAATGAGGAGCAGGAGGTTTAGAGGGGATTTGAGGAAAAGCTTTTTTTACCCAGAGGGTGACGAGGGTCTGGAATGCGCTGTGGGAGGGTGGGATACCTCACATCCTTTAAAAAGTACCTGGATGAGTTCTTGGCGCATCGTCACATTCAGGGCAGTGGACCAAGTGTTGGCAAGTGGGATTAGGTAGGCAGGGTCGTGGCATCTCATGTATCAGCATAGAACCAGCATAGAACCCTACAGTGCAGAAACAGGCCCTTCGGCCCATCGAGTCTGCACCGAACACAATCCCACCCAGACCCTATCCCCATATCCCTACACATTTTACCTGCTAATCCCTCTAACCTACACATCCCAGGATACTAAGGGGCAATTTTAGCATAGCCAATGAACCTAACCCGCACATCTTTGGACTGTGGGAGGAAACCGGAGCACCCGGAGAAAACCCACGCAGACACGAGGAGAATGTGCAAACTCCACACAGGCAGTGACCCCCGAGCCGGGAATCGAACCCAGGACCCTGGAGCTGTGAAGCAGCAGTGCTAACCCCACTGTGCTACCGTGCCGCCCCGTATCGGTGCAGACTCTGCGCTGTGGTATCCTGTGAAGGCAATGTCAGCTATCTGAAGGAGGGTTGTGTAACTGTTCCAGAAAAACTGGCTCATTAGCGGAGAGGTTAAAGAACTGATCCTGAAGGTAAGTGAGAAAACATTCACAATCTAACAGGACAGTTAATCAATGTCACTCACTGACAAAGAGACTCACTGCAGTTTTTGCGGAGACAGTGTTTCAGTTTCCGAATTATTGTAGGTGAAATTTAATTATATAAGAACACAACACCATAAGAAATAGGAGCAGGGGTATGCATCCAGCCCCTCGAGCCTGCCCCGCCATTCAGTAAGATCATGGCTGATCTGTCATGGACTTAGCTCCACTTACTCACCATCACCCTTAATTCCTTTACTGTTCAAAAAATGTACCTTTGCCTCAAAAGCATTCACTGGACAGGGAATTTCACAGATTCACAATCCTTTGGGTGAAGAAGTTCCTCCTCAACTCAGTCCTAAATCTGCTCCCCCTTATTTTGAGGCTATGCCCCCTAGTTCTGGGTTCATCCCTCCTGCTTCTATCTTATCTATTCCCTTCATATACATTTCTATACATCTCCCCTTCTGAATTCCAATGAGTATAGCCCCAGTCTACTCAGTCTCTCTTGATAAGCCAACCCTTTCAACTCCGGAACTCACCGAGTGAATCTCCTCTGCACCCCCTCCAGTGCCAGTATATCCTTGCGCACTATACAGAGAGTCAGTGGGGGTATAAAGTCGATGATAGCAGGTTGTCTGTCTGTTATATCCCTTGCAATGGCAATATTGGATCGTCCATCCATTATGAACTCGCCTCATTGGCCTATCCATTGACTTCTATGGCCAGTTTTATCCATCCATTTGACCCCCCACCAAAGTTCAATTTCACCCTTGCTATCTGAAGTTGTTTAAAGCATCTTCCATCAAGAATATAAGGGTAATTCTGGGATCTCAGGGGGAACAGTGCTCAATAGGTTCAGAGAATGAAAGGACAAGACATTCACTTTGAATAGGCTTTTCCTCCTCGATTAGAAGTGATTCCAGAATCATTGGCCAAATACTATTTCTCAAACTCCCTCTTAGGAGCTTTCAAGTTATAAATGCGGCACGGTAGTTAGCACTGCTTTTTCGCAGCTCCAGGGACCTGAGTTCGATTCCTGAGCTCGGGTCACTGTGTGTGGGGTTTGCACATTCTCCCCGTGTCTGCGTGGGTTTCCTCCGGGTGCTCTGGTTTCCTCCCACAGTCTGAAAGACGTGCTGGTTAGGTGCATTGACCTAAACAGGCACCGGATTGTGGCGACTACAGGAATTTCACAGTAACTTCATTGCAGTGTCAATGCAAGCCTTACTTGTGACTAATAAATAAACTTTAAGTTTTTTTCCCCATTTGAAAATCCGTTATAATCCAAGGATAGTGCTCAGATGCAAACATAACCACATTCATGCTTTTTTTTTGGTATATTTGCTAAGCCAGGGCAATGCAGAGATGACGCTAATTTCTAAATCAGAGTTATATACAATGCTTTTAAAAGGTCTACACCAACCTTCTAGCTGAAGTCATTTAGTGATTTCAGATGCCTCTAATCAGCTCTAGAATCCCCTCCCAAAACCATTCAATTCTGTACCTCTGACACGTATCTAGTAGCTTCTGGTTTGCCTGTTTACTTTGCTCTGAGTCAACACCCAGGTTTACCCAGTCAAGTGCAGTGAGCATAGATCAGTTACCAGACTCTCATAATCAAATACAACAGGGTTGAACATGACATTTGTGCCACAAGCTGACTCCACTGCTCCAAAGACGCCCTCCAAACTGACATCCAAATTTTACCCTTTGTAAACATCAACTAATTCCAAACTCGACACCACAATCCACCAATCAGCTCTGTGGTTGTGGACCCACCAATTCCTGGTCCAGCTCAGCCTCAACTTTAAAATCCCCAGCTTTTATTTTGGAGCCCCTCACCACCTCACCTCTCCCTGTCTCTGAAACCTGCTTCAGTCCTACAACCCACTGAGATGGGACGGTGGCACAGTGGGGTTAGCACTGCTGCTTCACAGCTCCAGGGCCCTGGGTTCGATTCCCTGCTCGGCTCTGCGTGGAGCTTGCACATTCTCCTCGTGTCTGCGTGGGTTTCCTCCGGGGGCTCCAGTTTCCTCCCACAGTCCAAAGATGTGCGGGTTAGGTTGATTGGCCGTGCTAAGAAATTGCCCCTTAGTGTCCAAGGATGTGTAGGTTAGAGGGATTAGTGGGTATAATATGTAGGGATATGGGGGTAGGGCCTGGGTGGGATTGTGTTCGGTGCAGACTCGATGGGCCGAAGGGTCTCTTTCTGCACTGTAGGGTTCTATGATTCTACTTGGAGTACTGTGTGCAGTTCTGGTCCCCACATTACAGGAAGGATGTGGAGGCTTTGGAGAGGGTGCAGAGGAGGTTTACTAGGATGTTGCCTGGTATGGTGGGGAGGTCCTATGTTCTATGTTCTATGTCTGCCCTCCTCCAATCCTGTCTCTGGGGCATCCCTGATGTTCGACAGTGAGGAGCAGTGAGTTCAGAGGCCTCAGTCATCAGCTCTGGGATTCCCTCCCAAAACCGTTCAACTCCGTGCCTCTGAAATGCACTCCCTCTGTACAAGGTAAAGTCACCATAGATCCAGATGACCATAGGCTGCTCTCCTCTGAGGTGGAGAGCTGACTCGCGGTGAATTGAACTCATGCCTTTGGCATCGCCCCGCATCACAAACCAGCTGTCCAGCCAACTGAGCTAAAAACACTACCCCTGACCCCCAATACGCACAGACAGCACAATGCACAAGGTTCTTCCACATTACACTGAGATGTTTTACAATACAATTCACTCTTAATTGTTATCTTCTCCACATTGTTTCACTGGCTTTTTTTAAAGTTAACTTACTGTCTTTCCATGCTTTTGCCACAGCCTTCAATCATTAATAATTGGATTTGAATCTAGGGGTTAGGTGGATTGGCCATGCCAAATTGTTCCTTAGTGTCAGGGGGACTAGCAGGGTGATTATGTAGGGTTATGGGGATTGAGTTTGGGTGGGATAGTACCCACAGTAGGAAGGCTCACAACACCAACAAAGAACAAAGAACAACACAGCACGGGAAACAGGCCCTTCGGCCCAACGAGCCCGCGCCGCCGTCCCATGGTCAGTGACCTATTCATGATTTTAGTCTATGCCTAATGTGTGAGGATCAGGGAGGTCCAATATAGGGACAATTTATTACCCAATCAATCAGCCTAAAAGCACATCTTTGGGATGTGGGAGGAAACCGGAGCACCCGGAGGAAACCCACGCAACCACGGGGAGAACGCGCAAACTCCCACAGACACAGGCCCAAATCCATGTGTCCGCATAGGAACAGAGATAGTCTCTGAGCTGTCATGATGCCCTCGAGATGGTCCAGTTTACGCACACCAACGACATGAAGCAGGAGGCAACTCCCGAACCAGGTTAAAGTCCCACCAGTTTACTTGATAGTAAACCCACAAGCTTTTGGGGTTTACCCCTTCCTCAGGTGTGTGGAGTGTTCTGGTCACCAGGAACTCCAAAAGCTTGTGCAGGATTACTATCAAATAAACCTGTTGGACTTTAACCTGGTGTTGTGAGACGTCTTACTGTGTTTACCCCCAGTCCAACGCCAGCATCTCCACATCATGGGATAGTACCCATCCAGAGGGAGCAAGACACTGGCCAGAGACTGGAGTCTGAGGCAACTGCTTGTCAATGTCCTGTGTGCATGTTCAGGAAGTGTGTGCACATGTATGTGCACACGTGTATGTGTGTGCACACGTCTGCTGACCAGGAGCGGGAAGAGACAAGATGGAACTTCTTGGGCACTTTGTAAGAAATGAGGATTTAGATACTGATGGAAAAGATCAATGGTTAAAAGAGATTGAGGTTGACAAAGAATGATCTTTGTGAAGAGACTCACAAACTGGGTATGACCAACAGAGATGATCCATTCGTCCAGAGTGAGATTAATCTGTGGTCGGTAACCGTGGTATTCAAAGAGAGAGAGAAGGGAGAAATTCCTAGAGGTTACTGGCATTAATGGATTATCAAAGAAGTATTATCGTCAACATGACCAGATTATACTGGATCACCCACAAGCAGGATGAACCTGTATCTGGGGGTCACCATCACAGACGTCAGCAGCTTTCTAGAAGGTTAACCCAAGGGAAAGCTACTGGGATACCCTGGACATGCACTCAGATCCTGGGTGGATTAGCTGGTGGGGGTATTCACATATCTTCAACCTCTCTTTACAACAATCTGGGGTCCCTATCTGCTTCAAGAAGACCATCATTCCTGTATCTAAGAAAACCCAAGCAGCGTGTATTAATGACTATCGGCCACTAGCCCTGACGACATCATTATGAAGTTCGTTGAAAGGTTAGACATGGCACGAATCAATTCCAGCCTCCCGGACTACCTGGATCCACTACAGTTTGCCTATCGCCACAACAGGTCCTCAGCCATCTCCCTGGACCTGCACTCAACCCTAGATAACAAGGACACCTCTGTCAGGCTCCTATTTATTGACTACAGCCCAGCCTTCAACACCATTATTCCCACAAAACTCATCTCCAAACTCCGTGGTCTGGGCCTCGGCACCTCCCTCAGTGACTGGATCCTGAACTTCCTAACCCGCAGTCCACAATCAGTAAGGATCGGCAACAACACCTCCTCCACAATCATCCTCAACACCGGTGCCCCACGAGGCTGTGTTCTCAGCCCCCTGACTATACTCCTTATACACCGTGCGGCCAAATTCCTCTCCAATTCCTTTTTCAAGTTTGCTGATGACACCACTGCAGTGGGTCAGATCTCAAACAATGATTAGACAGAGTATAGGAATGAGATAGAGAATCTGGTGAACTGGTGCGGTGACAATAATCTCTCCTCTCAATGTCAACAAAACAAAGGAGATTGCTATTGACTTCAAGAAGTGTAAAGGAGAACATGTCCCTGTCTACATCAATGGGGATGAAGTGGAAAGGGTCGAGAGCTTCAAGTTTTTAGGTGTCCAGATCACCAATAACCTGTCCTGGTCCCCCTATGCCGACACTACAGTTAAGAAAGCCCCACCAACGCCTCTACTTTCTCAGGAGGCTAAGGAAATCTAGCATGTCAGCTACAACACTCACCAACTTTTACAGATGCCCCATAGAAAGCATTCTTTCTGATAGTACCACTGCTTGGTATGGGGCTCCAAGTGTATGCTCTATCCAAGACCACAAAGAAATACAAAAGGTCGTGAATGTAGCCCAATCCATCACGCAAACCAGCCTCCCATCCATTGACTCTATCTACACTTCCCGCTGCCTCGGCAAAGCAGCCATTCATTCCCAGACAATCTCCCTTCCACTTTCTTCCTTCGAGAAGAAGATACAAAGTCTGAGGTCCCGTACCGACCGACTCAAGAACAGCTTCTTCCCTGCTGCTGTCAGACTTTTGAATGGACCTACTCGCATTAAGTTGATCTTTTTCCACACCCGAGCTGTGACTGTAAGACGACATTCTGCACTCTTTTGGTTCCTTCTCAATGAACAGTATGCTCTGTCTGTATAGTACGCAAGAAACAATACTGTAAGTCAATACATGTGGCAATAATAAATCAAATCCTATCAGTAATAGAGTAGGTGCGGTAATGTAATTGGAGCCAGATGATCAGATTCAAGGCTGCTTTACAGGAAAGACGTAGAAGCTATTGAAAGGGTGCAGAGGAGATTTACAAGGATGTTGCCTGGACTGGGAGGGCATGCCTTATGAAGATAGGTTGAGGGAGCTGGGACTCTTTTCCCTGGAGAGGCGAAGGTTGAGAGGCGACCTGATAGAAGTTTATAAAATGTTGAGAGGAATAGATAGGGTGGACTCTCAGAGGCTATTTCCCCGGGTTGAAATGGTCGCTACGAGAGGACACAGATTTAATGTGCGGGGAGGGAGTACAGAGGTGATGTTAGGGGTAAGTTTTTCACTCAGAGGGTGGTGAGTGAATGAATCGGCTGCCGTCGTCGGTGGTGGAGGCGAACTCGCTGGGGTCTTTTAAAAGACTTCTGGATGAGTATATGGGGTTTAATGGAGATTGGGGGTTATAGATAGGTCTATAGATTGGTGGGGTTTGATGCGATCGGCGCAACTCGAGGCCGAAGGGCCTGTTTGTGCTGTAATGTTCTATGTTCTATGTTCTATAAAGACCCTAAACACCCATTGCAGCCAGATGTTACCAGCCTGGTGACAGAGAGAAATGGTGATATCTCCTGTAGGTTGGTGTGGACACCAGGTTGCGCTCACACCAGCTTAGCAATGATCACCAACACCAAAAGCAACACCCACAAAGTTAAGTGACAGCCTTGCGAGAGGCGCTAATGACAGAACCGGCATCTCAAGGACTGGTTTACACAGCTATCAGTAAAGGCGCACCAAATAAAGGCACACCAATTATCAGTAAAGGCGCATCTATCCGTGGATAGGTTTATGGACGAAAAGGGATTGGTTTAGGTTAGTGGGTCATTGTTTTGTAACTGGTCGGCGCAACATCGTGGGCCGAAGGGCCTGTTCTGCGCTGTAATGTTCTATGTTCTAAATAACACATCCAGCAACCCCCAACCCAAATGGATTCTTTACTGCGTATCCATCCTCTGTTATCAATGGAAGGGTACCAAGAGGTGATATTCCACTATTGGAGGTTCAGTATCAATGCTAAATGGATGCTGTTCCTATATCAGGGAATTTAATTCAAAGAACCCGTCCTGAATATTTCTATCCCAATACCATCCTGCACTTTCCGGGGCCGATTCTCCCAAAAACGTTGAGTTCCAGGAAAACCGGTATAAATCAGGATTGTTTTTTCCAATGGGAGTTCAGGCTCAGATGTCCCACACTCTGTGCACTGCAAAGAATTGGGAAATCGGGGGGGGGGGGGGGGGGGCCTATTTACACCAGATTTTGACAGTTCCGGAATTCTGCACACGCGCAGAGAGGAGTAGGGGGAAGGGGAGAGGGGCAAAAGTGGGGGTGAGAGGGGCTTCCCCCACAATAGATTAGACCCTTGAACTCCAGCTGATCTTTCACTCTGAATCATTTATGTATTGGAGCCCAGCTTTCTGCTACAGGACATGTGTCCTTCCAGTTTAAGGACAAAATTTCTCGGTAACACAACTGTGTCTTAGTGGGGGCGAATGCTTCAGGAGTCAATTTTTCAACCTAAGTGTACTAGGCGCTGTGATATTAGCAACATAAGAACATAAGAAATAGGAGCAGGAGTAGGCCATCTGGCCCTTCGAGCCTGCCCCGCCATTCAATAAGATCATGGCTGATCTGTCGTGGCTCAGTTCCACCTTCCCGCCCTCTCCCCATAACCCTTAATCCCCTCTCTTATCAAAAACCCATCAACCCACTTCTTAAAAATATTTAGCGAGGCAGCCTTCACCACTTCAAGGGGCAGAGAATTCCAGAGATTCACCACCCTTTGAGTGAAGAAGTTCCTCCTCAACTCTGTTCTAAACCGCCTCCCCCCCTTTATCTTGAGGCTGTGCCCCCTAGTCCTACTGTCTTTTTTGAGTGGGAAGAGTCTCTCCACCTCTATCCTATCCATCCCATTCATCATCTTATATGTCTCAATGAGATCTCCCCTCATTCTTCTAAACTCTTAACGAGTACAAGCCTAGTTTATTCAGCCTCTCCTCATAGCTCAATCCCCTCAACTCCGGTATCAGCCTAGTAAACCTCCTCTGCACTCCCTCCAGGGCCAAAATATCCTTGCGCAGGTGCGGCGCCCAAAACTGCACACAGTACTCCAGCTGCGGCCTCACCAATGCCCTATACAGCTGCAGCAAGACACAAGCACATTAACATTGGCACCTAACATTCCTCTCCAATATTCCAGGAAAACTCTTAACCCATTTATTGGAACCTTTCCATGAACAGATGGAATAGAGGGATTTCTCTCAAATGCAATCAAGCACACTATCACATCCAACCATGACTGACAAGACAAATGAGGGTGCTGAGACATAGCACTCAGGATTTGTTTGGTTGGAACCACAAAAACCAAGCAACAAATGAAAAAATACCTCACCTATTAGGTAGTGCGCCTTAATGGCTCACTAGTGGCTCTGAGATCCATCATTATGGGGTGCTTCAAAAGGTGAGTCATGGCACAAATCCATTCCAGGTTGCCAGATTGTCTGGATCCACCACAACAGGTACCATCTCGAGGGCATCATGGCAGCTCAGAGACTATCTCTGTTGCTGTGCGGACACATGGATTTGGGCCTGTGTCCGTGGGAGTTTGCGCGTTCTCCCCGTGGTTGCGTGGGTTTCCTCCGGGTGCTCCGGTTTCCTCCCACATCCCAAAAATGTGCTTTTAGGCTGATTGATTGGGTAATAAATTGTCCCTATATTGGACCTCCCTGATCCTCACACATTAGGCATAGACTAAAATCATGAATAGGTCACTGAGACAATGGGACGGCGGCGCGGGCTCGTTGGGCCGAAGGGCCTGTTTCCCGTGCTGTGTTGTTCTTTGTTCTATCTCCCTGCCCCGACAATCAACCCTGGATAACAAAGACATCTATGTCAAATCCTATTTCATTGAAGGCTGGGCTGTAGCCAACACTATTATTCCCACGAAACTCATCTCCAAACTCTGTGACCTGGATCCTGAACTCTAACTCACAGACCACAATCAGTAAGGATAGGCAATATCATCTCCTCCACCATCATTCTCAACACCGGTGCCCCCACAAGGCTGTGTTCTCAGCCCCCCCAACTATACTCGTTATACACCTATTAGGAGAGAATTAGGAGGCATAGGTTGGACTAGGAGATTACAGGGACTGGGAACGTCTGAAATGTGGAGTTTTTTCAAGGAACAGCCACTGCGAGTCCGTGATAGGTATGTCCCTGTCAGGCTAGGAGGAATTGGTAGGGCTAGGGAACCGTGGTAGGCTTCTAGTCCCCACATTGCAGGAAGGATGTGGAGGCTTTGGAGAGGGTGCAGAGGAGGTTTACCAGGATGTTGCCTGGTATGGAGGGGAGGTCCTATGAGGAGAGGCTGAGGGATTTGGGGTTGTTTTCGCTGGAAAGAAGGAGGCTAAGAGGGGATCTTATTGAAACATATAAGATGATTAGAGGTTTAGATAGGTTGGATAGCAATAGCCTTTTTCCTCTGATGGAGAAATCTAGCACGAGGGGGCATGGCTTTAAATTAAGGGGGGGTAGTTATAGGACGGATGTCAGGGGTAGGTTCTTTACCCAGAGGGTGGTGAGGGATTGGAATGCTCTGCCTGCTGCAGTTGTAAATGCGCCTAGTTTGGGGGCGTTTAAGAGATCCGTGGATAGATTTATGGACAAAAAGGGATTGGTTTAGGTTAGTGGGTCATTGTTTTTGTAATTGGTCAGCGCAACATCGTGGGCCGAAGGGCCTGTTCTGCGCTGTTCTATGTTCTATGTTCTATATGACTGCGTGGACAAACTCCCTTCCAGTTTGATTTTCAAGTTGGCTGATGTCAACCCCCGTAGTGGGTCGGATCTCAAACGACGACGAGACAGAGTACAGGAGAGGTAGAGAGTCTGGTGAATTGGTACAAAGACAATAATCCCTCCCTCAATCTCAATTAAACAAAGCAGATTGTCATCGACTTCAGGAAGTGTAATGGAGAACATGCCCTTGTCTCCATCAATGGGGACAAACTGAAAATGGTCAAGAGCTTCAGGTTTCCAGGAGTCCAGATCACCAACATATCCTGACCCCTCCACGCTGATGCTATAGTTATGAAACCCCACCAAAACCTCTACTTTCTCAGGAGGGGAAGGAAATTTGGCATGTCCGCTACGACTCTCACCAATTTTTATAGATGCCCCAGAGAAAGCATTCTTTCTGGCTGTATCACAGCTTGGTATGGGCTCCTGCTCTGCCCAAGACCACAAGGAACTACAAAGGGTTTTGCATGAAGCCCAGTCCATCACGCAAACCAGCCTCCCATCCGTTGACTGTCTACACTTCCCACTGCCTTGGAAAAGCAACCAGCATAAGTAAGGACCCCAAGCACCCTAGACATTCTCTCTTCCATTGGGAAAAAGATACAAAAGTCTTTGGACACAGACCAGTTGACTCAAGAACAGCTTCTTCCCTGCTGCTGTCAGATTTTTGAATGGACCTACATTGCATTAAGCTGACTTTTCTCTACGCCCTAGCTGTGAGTGTAACATTAAATTCTGCACCCACTTCTTTCCTTCCCTATGAACGGTATGCTTTGTCAGTATGGCACAAGAAACAATACTTTTCATTGTATACGAATACATGTGACAGTAAAGTCAAATATTAGTGGCTAGACTGGACTTTGATATGACAGCTTATTCTGTACCTTGGCTATAGTTCCAACCTACAGTCTTTCATTACAGAGGGACCTCGGGGTCCATGTGCATGAGTCGCAAAAACCCAGCTTGCAGGTGCAGCAGGTGGTCAGGAAGGCGAATGGGATGCTGGCCTTCATAGCGAAGGGGATTGAATATAAAAGTAGGGAGGTCTTGCTGCAGCTGTATAGGGCATTGGTGAGGCCGCAGCTGGAATACTGTGTGCAGTTTTGGTCGCCGCACTTACGCAAGGATATTTTGGCCTTGGAGGGAGTGCAGAGGAGGTTTACTAGGCTGATACCGGAGTTGAGTGGGTTGAGCTATGAGGAGAGGCTGAATAAACTAGGCTTGTACTCGTTAGAGTTTAGAAGAATGAGGGGAGATCTCACTGAGACGTATAAGATGATGAATGGGATAGATAGGATAGAGGTGGAGAGACTCTTCCCGCTCAGAAAGGACAGTAGGACTAGGGGGCACAGCCTCAAGATAAAAGGGGGCAGTTTAGAACGGAGTTGAGGAGGAACTTCTTCACTCAAAGGGTGGTGAATCTCTGGAATTCTCTGCCCGTTGAAGTGGTGGAGGCTGCCTTGCTAAATATTTTTAAGAAGCGGGTTGATGGGTTTTTGATAAGCGAGGGGATTAAGGGTTATGGGGAGAGGGCGGGAATGTGGAACTGAGCCACGACAGATCAGCCATGATCTTATTGAATGGCGGGGCAGGCTCGAGGGGCTAGATGGCCTACTCCTGCTCCTATTTCTTATGTTCTTATGTTCCAATGGATCAGATAGGAGGCCAGTGGAATTCTAATGCAGTTCACACAAGAGAAAGAAAGCAAAGAGAAACTTTTGGCATATTGGCCCATGCCTGCTCTATCCTTCCCCCTTACTGCAGTTAATGTTCCAAATCACATTTTGCTGGGACTTCCAACACTCCTTTCCATTGTTGCTTCTTACATTTATCTTGCCATCCTTTCCCACATATCTCTTTGCCCCATGTCACAGCTATCTTCCCTGTCATCCCGTATGGGTCTTGCACCTTGCTTCTGAGATCCCAGCACCGCAGCCCACCCCGCCCGCCCACCCACCTCCGTTTTAAGCCTGTGCAGATTGGGTCACCTTCCTTAAAGAAGGCCGTACTTGAATCGGAAGTGGAGGAATTTAATCAGATAGATCCCTGGGTGTGCGGGCAGTCTGATCAAAGTCTGACGAGGAAAGGTTGAATAGGCTGGGCCAATCAAACCCAAAATAAGAGAGAGAAGTCAATATGGATCAAGGACTGAGGAAGAGAATATCTGAATGGACTACATAAAATCGGAGACTCTCCGATCTGGCTGTAAAAGATAAACTGTTGTGTGGGGTTTGTTGCGGAATGGTGAGGGAGGGGACGATGATGGGTCTAAAGTGATCACGAAAGCATAGTGTGACATATCTGAGTTTCTAGAAGAAAGCAGAGACATGGTCATTGAAGGTATGAAGATCGTTCATTAAATTCTCAGCCAAGATTAACTTCTCACTGTAAAAACTACCAACAAATTATTGGTGAATACGGGAACGCATGATGAAAATTCGACGATTCTCCAAGAACTGGAAAGTAGTTAACACGAATTATAGAAAGCATCTGATGTGGGATTTGTGGAGCTGTTAGTTTGAAGACATCGATCGAATTTCTTCTTTGTAAAGTCACAGTAAAGCTTCAGAGAGAAACCAGATTGAGATCATGAAAGGCAACATTTAATGCCCAATAATTCTCTCAGAAGGTAATCAACTATTAAAGGATGCAAGTTATCCCAACCCAAGCTTCAAACTGGGATTGTCTCTATCCAACACCCAATCCGATGGGATAGTAGAGGAGAATTGTGGATAATGAAACCTCATAGAGTATGGGTTTGTTATAAATGTGATAATTAGTTAACAAGGTGATGGGAACCAGAATATAGCAATCAATGGTCATTGTTACAGTTGGACAGTTCTGCTTGGAGTGACCTTGTGCATGAGTTGCAAAAACCCAGCCTGCAGGTGCAGCAGGTGGTCAGGAAGGCGAATGGGATGCTGGCCTTCATAGCGAGGGAGATTGAATATAAAAGTAGGGAGGTCTTGCTGCAGCTGTATAGGGCATTGGTGAGGCCGCAGCTGGAGTACTGTGTGCAGTTTTGGTCGCCGTACTTACACAAGGATATTTTGGCCTTGGAGGGAGTGCAGAGGAGGTTTACTAGGCTGATACCGGAGTTGAGGGGGTTGAGCTATGAGAGGCTGAATAAACTAAGCTTGTACTCGTTAGAGTTTAGAAGAATGAGGGGAGATCTCATTGAGACGTATAAGATGATGAATGGGATGGATAGGATAGAGGTGGAGAGACTCTTCCCACTCAGAAAGGACAGTAGGACGAGGGGGCACAGCCTCAAGATAAAGGGGGGGGGCAGTTTAGAACGGAGTTGAGGAGGAACTTCTTCACTCAAAGGGTGGTGAATCTCTGGAATTCTCTGCCCGTTGAAGTGGTGGAGGCTGCCTCGCTAAATATTTTTAAGACGCGGGTTGATGGGTTTTTGATAAGAGAGGGGATTAAGGGTTATGGGGAGAGGGTGGGAATGTGGAACTGAGCCACGACAGATCAGCCATGATCTTATTGAATGGCGGGGCAGGCTCGAAGGGCCAGATGGCCTACTCCTGCTCCTATTTCTTATGTTCTTATGAACCAGAATATAGCAATCAATGGTCATTGTTACAATTGGACAGTTCTGCCTGGAGTGGCCAGAAACCATATTCTTGGTCAAACATTTTATTCTGAAGGGGGTTGTCAGGATGGATGCTGAGAGGACGTTTCCCCGAGTGAGGGAATCTAGAACCAAGGGGCACAGTTTCAAACTAAAGGGCTCCATTTACGATAGAGACGAGGAAGAATTTGTCTGAGGATTGTTAATGTTAGAAATTCTCTTCCCCAGAGTTATGGGGAAGAGCGGGGCAAGTGGAGATCAGGCCAGTCAGATCAGCCATGTTCTTAATGAATGGTGGAGCGGGCTGAATGTGCGATTATTGAGCCTATTTCTGATGTTCTTGAGTTCAAAGGGTGTGGGCCCAATCAGACTAGCCTGTTGGTAATTCTGAATTTAGCACACAAGTTTGTTCTTCGTCACTCATTATAATTTGCCCGACAGTGACAAATTAGATATCTGGAGCCTGGACGGACAATTTCAGGTTAGATACCATTTCCACAGAGCAGTTTCTTTGGGGCTATTCATACCCAACTTCCACTGGAAGTTTGGAGTGTGCTTGCTTACAAGTGGTGGCATGCTGCAGGTCAGCAAACCACGGCTGAGGGGATATGAGTTTGTCCAACGCTGCATTGTGTCCAGGGAGGGAGTGATGCCCAGTAGCCACAGTGGGAGGGGAGTTGGAGGGGACAGGAGGGGAGGGACTCCATTGAGCTTTCCCACTGCTGTCTTCTACAGCAGTTGGCCCCATCTCCTCCTCCCATTCCCTATCCCAACCTCGGGGGCCCTTAGGAAGATGTCCATGATGGAACATTCCCATTCCTCCGTGACCCCTGCGCAGTAAGATTGTGTAGCATAACAGTCACTATTCTCATGTGAAGTGCTCAGAGAAACTCCAGGGTAAAAGTTGCTAAGGTGCTGATGAAGTTTCCCCTTTGTGTTTTCCCCTTTGCGGCCTCACCAATGCCCTGCAGCTGTATAGGGCATTGGTGAGGCCGCAGCTGGAGTACTGTGTGCAGTTTTGGGCGCCGCACCTGCGCAAGGATATTTTGGCCTTGGAGGGAGTGCAGAAGAGGTTTACTAGGCTGATACCGGAGTTGAGGGGGTTGAGCTATGAGGAGAGGCTGAATAAACTAGGCTTGTACTCGTTGGAGTTTAGAAGAATGAGGGGAGATCTCATTGAGACGTATAAGATGATGAACGGGATGGATAGGATAGAGGTGGAGAGGCTCTTCCCGCTCAAAAAAGACAGTAGGACTTGAGGGCACAGCCTCAAGATAAAGGGGAGGCGTTTTAGAACGGAGTTGAGGAGGAACTTCTTCACTCAAAGGGTGGTGAATCTCTGGAATTCTCTACCCGTTGAAGTGGTGGAGGCTGCCTCGCTAAATATTTTCAAGAAACGGGTTGATGGGTTTTTGATAAGAGAGGGGATTAAGGGTTATGGGGAGAGGGCGGGAAGGTGGAGCTGAGTCACGACAGATCAGCCATGATCTTATTGAATGGCGGGGCAGGCTCGAAAGGCTAGATGGCCTACTCCTGCTCCTATTTCTTATGTTCTTATGTTCTTGTGTACATAACCAATAAATATATTGAACTGAATTCCATTCTTCCCCAAGTTAAAATTGGTGTCAATATTCCAGGGAGAGGGTGTTGAGGTGTGGCCAGTTCAAACATCAACTTGCCCATTCTCAACCTCTCGAGCCTCCTTCAATAAGATGATCTCATGGTAATTTCAACTCCACCAACCCCCAATAATCTTTCATCCCCTTGCTGACCAAAACTCTGTCTACTTTTGCCTTAAAGTTATTCAAAGGCTCTTTTCCCACCACCTTTTGAGGGAGAGAGTTCCAGACATTCACTATCCTCAGAGGAAAAAACCCCTTAACTTCAATCTTAAATGGGTGACCCTTTATTTTAAAAATGACGCCGAGTTCTGTCTCCCACAGGCAATTCGGTCCGCCTTGTTGTCCAACGAGGGGCATACACGCGGTGGGTCGTACGAAGGCTGCTTTTGGATGTTGCTTCGAGAGTTGCCTAGTGCTTCACGTGCGTTAGTGTACGCTTAAACTGGACCAGATACTGGGCAACACGACAGCTCAGAGACTATCACTGTTTGCTGTGCAGACACATGGATTTGGGCCGGTGTCTGTGGGAGTTTGCACATTCTCCCCGTGCTTGCGTGGGTTTCCTCCGGGTGCTCCGGTTTCCTCCCACACCCCAAAGATGTGCTTTTGATAGGTGTTAACAAATTATCCCTAAATTGGATCTCCCTTAAGCCGGCGCACTTATAATTCCCTGAATTTGCCCCCCCTTTATTGTGGAGTCCACAAGATGTAGACAAAAGTTGTAGGTAGGAGGAGGATTGGAATGAGGCACTGACTGAGTGTTAAAATGGGCAGCATGGGCTTATAGGGCCGAAGGGCCTGTTTCCTGTGCTGTGCTGTTCTTTGTTCTTTGAAACATTCTCTCCATTTCACTGTTAAGACCCTTCAGGATTTTATGTTTTAATCATGTCACCTCTTACTCTTCTAAACTCCAGCAGATACAAGACTTACCTGTCCAACATTTCCTCATAAGAAAACCCATACATTCCAGGTATGAGTCTAGTAAACCTTCTTAAGGTTATTTCCAATACTTTTACATCTTTCCTTAAATAAGGAGACCAATACTGCACACAACACTCCAGATGCGCTCTCACCAATGACTCTGTATAACTGAAGCATAACCTCCCTACGTACGTATTCAATTCCAAAGAACAAATAAAGAACAACACAGCACGGGAAACAGGCCCTTCGGCCCAATGAGCCCGCGCCGCCGTCCCATTGTCTCAGTGACCTATTCATGATTTTAGTCTACGTCTAATGTGCGAGGATCAGGGAGGTCCAATATAGGGACAATTTGTTACCCAATCAATCAGCCTAAAAGCACATTTTTGGGATGTGGGAGGAAACCGGAGCACCCGGAGGAAACCCACGCAACCACGGGGAGAACGCGCAAACTCCCACGGACACAGGCCCAAATCCATGTGTCCGCACAGCAACAGAGATAGCCTCTGAGCTGTCATGTTGCCCTCGAGATGGTCCAGTTTAAGCACACCAACGACATGAAGCAGTAGGCAACTCCCGAAGCAACATCCAAGAGCAGCCCACCACAACCTGCCGCATGCATGCCCCTTGCTGGACTTAAATGCCTGTGGAGACAAAATTTTTATTAGGCTTACATTAACTGCAATGAAATTACTGTGTAAATTCCCTAATTGCCACAATCCAGCGCCTATTCGGGTACACCGAGGGAGAATCTAGCACGGCCAATCCACACATCATTCGAACTGTGTACACTAACGTTTAATGGAGTAGGACACCCAGATCCCCCTGTACCTCGGAATTCTGCAATCTCTCACCATTTAGATAATAAGTTTCCTTTCTATTCTTCCTGCCAATATCACATTCTACTCTATTTGCCAAATTTTTGCCCATTCACTTATCCCCTCCTTTGTCGCCTCTGAATGTCATTTTCACAATTTATTTTCCTATCCTTGTGTTATCAGTAAATTTGGTAACCATCCCTTTGGTCTCTCTGTATGAGTCATTGATATAAATTGTAAATGGTTGAGGTCCCAGCACTGATCGCTATGATGCGCCAATCTTTACTTCTTACCAATCAGAAAATGACCCCAAAAATGTCAACTCTGTTTATTGCCAGCCACAGTAAGAAATCTGACAACACCAGGTTTAAGTCCAACCGATTTATTTGATAGTAAACTCACAAGCTTTCGGGGTTTCCCCTCTTCGTCAGGTGAATGGCGAGTACTGGCCTCAGACAGAGCATATAACTAGAGACTAAATAGACTGGGTCTGTACCCAGACTTGGAGTTTAGAAGGATGAGGGGGGGGGATCTTATAGAGATGTATAAGATAATGAAGGGGATGGATAGGGTAGAGGTAGAGAGATTCTTCCCACTCAGAAAGGACAGCAAGACTAGAGGGCACAGCGTCAAGAGAAGAGAGGGGGCAGTTTAGATTGGACTTGAGGAGGAACTTCTTCACTCAAAGGGTGGTGAATCTCTGGAATTCTCTACCCGTTGAAGTGGTGGAGGCTACCTCGCTGAATATATTTAAGTCACGGGTACATAGGTTTCTGATAGACAAGGGAATTAAGGGTTATGGGGAGAACGCGAGAAAGTGGAACTGATCCACTATCAGATCAGCCATGATCTTATTGAATGGCGGGGCAGGCTCGAAGGGCTAGATGGCCGACTCCTGCTCCTATTTCTTATGTTCTTATAACAGCACAGACAGATAGTTTACAGATTACTGATTAGAATGTGAATCTTTACACCTAACCTGCTGTTCAAGTCTTAAAAGTGACCAACAATGTGAGTGGAAGGAGCACTGATCACAGGTTAAAGAGATGTGTATTGTCTCCAGACAGTACAGTAAGTGAGGTTTTGCAAACCCAGGCAAGTCACGGGGGTTACAGATAGTGCAACGTCCTCTTCATTCACCTGACGAAGGGACAAACCCCGAAAGCTTGCGAGTTTACTATCAAATAAAAATCGGTTGGACTTAAACCTGGTGTAGTCAGACTTCTTACTGTGTTTACCCCAGTCCAATGCCGGCATACCCACATGTTGTTAGCCAGCCAATCTTCAGTCCCTGCCAATATCTTGCCCCTCTATCAATGAGCTTTTATTGTCCACCGTGGCAGAGAAAAAAGATAATTAAGATGGATACCTGGCATAAAATAGCTGCCCAGCACATGAAGGGTTAGAAGGCATTAAGCAAGCACTGACTTTCAATGCAGACTTGAAATTTAAACCACAGGACAGACAATTACTTGAATTAAATATACAGGAAACAAATGCTACAGGGAGCCAGGCACCTTAAAAGATAATGACAGTTCCGGGTACAACGGGATCTGATAGAGAGATTAGCCACAAGTAGGAACAGGAATGCATAAATGCAGGAAAACCAATTATTGTATGAATAGACCGAAACTAAGTCATTGATAAAGAGGAAATGTATCCATCCATGGAACAATGTGATATTAAAATGATCACATCTGTAACGGTGTGTTAATTCATCGTTCACCTACTTGATTACAATGATGTGTTAGTGATGTCCGCTCCATCTATTGTGTAAAAGATATAAAGGTGGATCATTCCTATTGTATTGTACTGTGGAGCGCTAGTGTCCTTTCTCCGTGAAGCTTCGTTAAATAAAACTGCACTCCGGTCTGACTCCAAAGTGGTAATTTCCCACAACATCCACACTAACCTTTCATGTGTCACCTTATCAAATCCTTCTGGAAAGTACATCCACCAGTTCCCCTTTATCCACAACACATTACATCTTCAAAAGAACTTGAATAAATTAGTTATGCATGATTTTTCCCTTTCACAAAACCATAAGAAATAGGAGCAGGAGTAGGCCATCCAGCCCCTCGAGCCTGCCCCGCCATTCAATAAGATCGTGGCTGATCTGAAGTGGATCAGTTCCCCTTTCCTGCTCTCTCCCCAAATCATGAATAGGTCACTGACCATGGGACGGCGGCGCGGGCTCGTTGGGCCGAAGGGCCTGTTTCCCGTGCTGTGTTGTTCTTTGTTCTTTGTTAACCCTTAATTCCCTTATTGATCAGAAATGTATCTACCCGTGACTTAAACATATTCAATGAGGTAGCCTCCATCACTTCAATGGGCAGAGAATTCCAGAGATTCACCCCTCTGAGAAAAGAAGGTCCTCTCCAACCATGTTGACTCTGCCTGATTACTTCTAAGTAGTCTAAACGTCCCGTTATAACAGTTAATAACAGCATCAAACATTTTCCCTATGACTGATGTTCAGCTAACTGGTCTATAGTTTCCTGATCTCTTGTGGCTTGCCTGTGGCGAGTTGGAAAGGAACTCTTGCCAGAAGGCCATTGAATTAGATTGAGGGTTTTTTTTTTAATGAATTTCTCCCTGTAGGTGAGGGAAGAAGAAAACAGATAATTGAAGATGAAATCTGAAAAATGTTGGGGTCTCAACATATGAGTCTCCAACAGAGAGGTGAGAAAGGCTCCCATTGTGGAGTGCTTTGAGAGCAATAACTTCAAGGTCACTCTTTTCACTCAACATGTCACATTTAGCACATACCTGATGATTCAGGTTACCGTCCTAAAATATTACTTGCTGGAAGAAATCTTATTTGTATTTTAATAAATCAATGCCAAGTTAGCCAGCCAATATCTTGCCCCTACGCCTTTTATTGTCCACACTAATCTTTGATGCCTCCCGGAAAGTACATCCACCAGTTCCCCTTTACTGCTTCCCGAGGGAGCATGCTCGACAGATGGACCACTTACTGCAATAATATTTCAGCAGATTAGTTTTGAATTCATTCCACTTTCATGTCCTCTGGTTGGAATGCTCCACACAAAGTCAAGCAGCTTGTCACAGCATTATCTAAAGATGCCCAAAGATGTGTAGGTTAGGTGGATTGGCCATGCTAAATTGTCCCTTAGTGTCCAAAGATGTGCAGGTTAGGGTGGATTGGCCGTGCTAAATTGTCCCTTAGTGTCCAAAGATGTGTAGGTTAGGGTGGATTGGCTGTGCTAAATTGTCCCTTAGTGTCCAAAGATGTGCAGGTTAGGGTGGATTGGCCGTGCTAAATTGTCCCTTAGTGTCCAAAGATGTGCAGGTTAGGGTGGATTGGCCGTGCTAAATTGCCCCTCGGTGCCCAAAGATGTGTAGGTTAGGATGGATTGGCCATGCTAAATTGTCCCTTAGTGTCCAAAGATGTGCAGGTTAGGGGGGATTAGCTGTGGTAAATTTGTGGGGTTACGAGGTTAGGGCTGGGTGCGGGGGGGGGGGGTGGTGCCAGGGTATGACACTGAATCATTACAGACTCGATGGGCCGAACGGCCTTCTTCTGCATTGTGGTAATTCTATGTTGCAAATAGTGACAATGGTGTGTCTGATTTTGAAATGAGATTTGAAGGTGACAATCGGTAGTCATAAACCATTGTTTTAAACTTAAGCGAGGTAAACTTCAAAAGGGGATGAAAAATAAACTGAACCATGGTAAACCGCAGCGAGCTGTTTATGGGTAAATTGACAGACTGACGATAGGTAGCATTAAAAAAAAGATACAGTGCTAAATTATTCATACATCCAACAGACAAACACCGAGAACCTCCAACCTTTAAGAAACGGGTTGATGGGTTTTTGATAAGAGAAGGGATTAAGGGTTATGGGGAGAGGGCGGGAAGGTGGAGCTGAGTCACGACAGATCAGCCATGATCTTATTGAATGGCGGGGCAGGCTCGAAGGGCCAGATGGCATTCTCCTGCTCCTATTTCTTATGTTCTTATGTTCTTATGTTCACCTGCAGTTGGGATTCTCTGTTTATCTCAGGCTTAGATATATTAAATAATGCAATCTCTCATCGTGGGACATCCCCTTTATCACAGCGACCCTCCACAAATAAATTCTTCCTTAAATACAGATTCCAAAAGTATTCTAGGTGTTGTCACACCAAAACCCAGGACAATTGGAGCCAGATATCTTTATTCTTGTTACCCAGTTCCTTTGTACTGAAGGTCTCAATGAGATTTACTCTCCTAATTGCTTCCTGCATCTGCATGCTAACTTTGAGTTCCTTGTTCGAGTACAACCAATTCTCTCCGAACATCAACAGCTACAAATTCGATGCCTTTTGAAAACATTGTTCTCTTTTATTCTTGGAGCAAAATGCATAATTTCATGCTTACCTATATTATATACCATCTATCATCTTGTTGCCAATTCACTATATTTCTTTGCAACCTCTGTGCCGTCTCCTGAGGTTACCTTCTCACTCAGTTTTGTATTGTCAGCAAGCTAACACCACTCTCTGTCTCTTTATCTAAGTCATTAATATAGTTCGTAAATAGCAGAGGCCCCAGAGCGGATCCTTGTGATGTTCCATTAATCACAACCTGTCAAACTTCCAATTTATCCCTGCTCTCCGGCCAATAACCAATCCTCAATCTATGATAATATATTACCCCCAACACCATAAACCCCTATTTTGCATATTAATCTTTTATATGAAATCTTACTAAGGGCCTTTTGGAAATCCAAGTATACTACATCTACTGGTTCCCCTTTAATTACTCTATTAGTTACATCCTGAAAATAATTACATTTGTCAAAGGGAATTTATAGACTAAATAGACTGGGTCTGTACTCGTTGGAGTTTAGAAGGATGAGGGGGGATCTGATAGAGACGTATAAGATATTGAAAGGGATGGATAGGGTAGAGGTAGAGAGATTCTTCCCACTGAGAAAGGATAGCAGGACTAGAGGGCACAGCCTCAAGATAAAGGGGGGGCGCAGTTTAGATCAGAGTTGAGGAGGAACTACTTCACTCAAAGGGTGGTGAATCTCTGGAATTCTCTGCCCGTTGAAGTGGTGGAGGCTGCCTCGCTGAATATATTTAAGTCATGGGTAGGTAGGTTTTTAATGTGGGTATGCCGGCGTTGGACTGGCATAAACACAGTAAAAAGTCTGACAACACCAGGTTTTAGTCCAACCTATTTATTTGATAATATTCTCACAAGCCAGAACTCTCCATTCACCTGACGAAGGGGCTAACCCCGAAAGCTTGTGAGTATATTATCAAATAAATAGGTTGGACTAAAACCTGGTGTTACTCAGCTTTTTACTAGGTAGGTTTTTGACAGACAGGGGAATTAAGGGGAGAAAGCGGGAAAGTGGAACTGATCCACGACAGATCAGCCATGATCTTATTGAATGGCGGGACAGGCTCGAAGGGCTAGATGGCCTACTCCTGCTCCTATTTCTTATGTTCTTATGAATTTCCTTTTCAGAAAGCTGTGTTGACTTGCTTTAGTCATACTGCAGTTTTTTTTTTAAGTACATTATTAAAACTTAGCAATAGATCCCAGCACTTTCTCAATGACTGACGTTAAGCTAACTGGTCTGTAATTCCCTCTTTGCTCTCTCCCTCCTTCCCTGAATAGTGGTCTGACAATTTTTAACTTCCAGTTTGACAGGACCATTCCAGAGTCTAGGGAACTTTGGAAAATTGTAGGCAGCTCAGCCATTATCTCCACAGATATCTCTTTTCGAACTCTCAGACATAAACCATCAAGTCCCAAGGGTTTTTGAGATTTTAGTTCCTCGGATGTCTCCAATACATTTTCTCTGCTGATATTAATTACTTTGAACATAGAACATAGAACATTACAGCACAAACAGGCCCTTCAGCCCTCGAGTTGCGCCGATCACATCAACCCCACCAATCTGTAGACCTATCTATAACCCCCAATCCCATTAAACCCCATATACTCATCCAGAAGTCTTTTAAAAGACTCCAGCGAGTTCGCCTCCACCACCGACGACGGCAGCCGATTCCATTCACTCACCACCCTCTGAGTGAAAAACTTACCCCTAACATCACCTCTGTACTTCCCTCCCCGCACCTTAAATCTGTGTCCTCTCGTAGCGATCATTTCAACCCGGGGAAATAGCCTCTGAGAGTCCACCCTATCTATTCCTCTCAACATTTTATAAACTTCTATCAGGTCGCCTCTCAACCTTCGCCTCTCTAGGGAAAAGAGTCCCAGCTCCCTCAACCTATCTTCATAAGGCATGCCTCCCAGTCCAGGCAACATCCTTGTAAATCTCCTCTGTACCCTTTCAATAGCTTCTACGTCTTTCCTATAGTGAGGCGACCAGAACTGCGCACAGTACTCCAAATGAGGCCTGACAAGGGTCCTGTAAAGTTGCAGCATTACCTCCCGACTCCTAAACTCAATCCCTCGATTAATGAAGGCCAGTACACCATACGCCTGATTTCTTCGTTCTTTTTAACCTCTGGGTTTTCCCTATTTCTAGCAGGTGATTTGTGTGTTCTACTGTGAAGATAGACACAATGGCTGGAATTTTAGTGCCCTACCTGCCCCGGGAATCGTAACGGGAAGGGGCGGACTGTGGAAAGTCCGCTGACCTTGGGCAGGATTTTACAGTTTCGGGATGTGTGAGACCATAAAACCCCCTCGCCCAATGGTGGAATTTTCTCCAAAATAAAACCGAGGGTATGATTTTAGTTTGCTAACGCTCATCGCAAAATGTTTGCTCTCTCTTCCTAGCACCTTCTGAATGGCGTGAGCTGCCTTGTGCCAGAAAGGGCACTAAGTTTATTATTAGGGAGGTTAGCATGCATACTTCACCCACTATCCCACCCTGGAGAAAATGTATACAAAATGGCAAAGATTAGTGGGAAACTCGAGGAGTGGGAAATCTTTACAGGTCAACAGAAAGCCATGTAAAAGCTATAAAGAAAAGTAAGGTGGATTACAAGAACATAAGAAATAGGAGCAGGAGTAGGCCATCTTGCCCTTCGAGCCTGCCCCGCCATTCAATAAGATCATGGCTGATCTGAAGTGGATCAGTTCCACTTTCCTGCTTTCTCCCCATAACCCTTAATTCCCCTGTCTATCAGAAACCCAGCTAAAAATATTCAGAGAGGTAGCCTCCACCACTTCAATGGGCAGAGAATTCCAGAGATTCACCACCCTTTGAGTGAAGAAGTTCCTCCTCAACTCTGTTCTAAACTGCCCCCAACAGATAGCAAAAGTTTCTACAAATATATAAAACGAAAAAGAGCAGTTAAAGTAAACATTTAGAGGATGAGAAGGGGGATGTAGCAACTAGAAATGATAAAATGGCTGAGGCATTGAACAGGTATTTTGTGTCGGTCTTTATAGTGGAAAACACAAATAACATGCCAAAAATTGATGACAGGAAGGCTATGACAGGTGAGAAACTAGTGTTGGCCAAGTTAATGGAGCTAAAGGTAGATAAGTCTCCTGGTCCTGATGGAACGCATCCCAGGATAATAAAAGAGATAGCGGGGGAAAATAGCAAATACACTAGTGGTAATTTATCAAAATTCGCTGGACTCTGGGGTGGTTACGACAGATTGGAAAACAGCAAATGTGAAGCCACTGTTTAAAAAAGGAGGTAGACAAAAGCTGGGTAACTATAGGCCAGTTAGCTCAACTTCTGTAGTAGGGAAAATGCTTGAATCTATCATCAAGGAAAAAAATAGCAAGATATCTGGACAGAAATTGTCCCATTGGTAAGATGCAGCATGGATTCATGAAGGGAAGGTCATGTTTGACTAATTTGGTGGCATTCTTTGGGAACATTATATGTGCAGTGGACAGTGGGGAACCTGTGGATGTGGTGTATCTGGATTTCCAGAAGACATTTGACAAGGGGCCACACCAAAGATTACTACATAAGATAAAGGTGCATGGTATTACGGGTATGGATAGAGGGTTGGTTAACTAACAGAAAACAAGAAGTGGAGATAAATGGGTGTTTTTCTGGTTTGCGATCAGTGACTAGTGATGTGCCTTAGGGATCAGTGTTGGAACCGCAATTGTTTATGATTTACATCGATGATTTGGAGTTGGGGACCAAGTGTAGTGGGTCAAAGTTCGCAGATGACACTAAGATGAGTGGCAGAGCAAAGAGTACAGAGGATGCTGAAAGTCTGCAAAGGGATATAGATAATCTAAGTGAATGGGTGAGGGTCTGGCAGATGGAGTACAATGTTGGTAAATGTGAGGTCATCCATTTTGGCAGGAATAACAGCAAAATAGATTATTACTTAAACGGTAAAAAATTGCAGCATGCTGCTGTGCAGAGGGATCTGGGTGTCCTTGTGCAGGAATCTCAAGGAGTTGGTTTGCAGGTGCAGCAGGTAGTTAAGAAAGCAAATAGAATTTTGTTCTTCATTGCTAGAGGGATGGAGTTTAAAAACAGTGAGGTTATGTTGCAGCTGTATAAGGTGCTGGTGAGGCCACACCTGGAGTTACTGTGTACAGTTTTGGTCTCCTTACTTGAGAAAGGATATACTGGCACTGGAGGGGGTGCAGAGGAGATTCACTAGATTGATTCCGGAGTTGAGAGGGTTGGCTTAGGAGGAGAGACTGAGTAGACTGGGGCAATACTCATTGGAATTCAGAAGAATGAGGGGAGATCTTATAGAAACATACAAAATTATGAAGGGAATAGATAAGATAGAAGCAGGGAAGTTGTTTCCACTGGTGGGTGAAACTAGAACTAGGGAGCATGGCCTCAAAATAAAGGGGAGCAGATTTAGGACTGAGTTGAGGAAGAACTTCTTCACACAAAGGGTTGTGAATCTGTGGAATTCCTACCCAGTTGAGGCTCCCTCATTGGAATGTTTTTAAGGCAAGGATAGGTACATTTTTGAACAGTAAAGGAATTAGGGATTATGGTGAGCAGGCGGGTAAGTGGCCGGTGTCTGTGGGGAGTTTGCACATTCTCCCCGTGCCTGCGTGGGTTTTCTCCGGGTGCTCCGGTTTCCTCCCACACCCCAAAAACGTGCTTTTTAGGCTGATTGGTGTTAACAAATTGTCCCTGAATTGGATCTCCCTTAATCTGGCGCACTTATAATTCTCTAAATTTGCACCCCCTTTATTGTGGAGTCCCTGAGATGTAGACAAAAGTTGTAGATAGGAGAAGGATTGGAATGAGGCCCTCACTGAGTGTTAGAATGGGCAGCACGGGCTTGTAGGGCCAAAGGGCCTGTTTCCCATGCTGTGTTGTTCTTTGGAGATGAGTCCACAAAAAGATCAGCCATGATCTTATTGAATGGCGGGGCAGGCTCGAGGGGCTAGGTGGCCGACTCCTGCTCCTATTTCTTATGTTATACCCTGGAACACCCAGGTGCTTTAATGGCCTCTGAACCACCCCCCCCCCAACCCCCACCAAGTGTGGACATTGTACCTGTGTCTCTGGATTACTAGATTACCAGTGGATTACCAGTGTCTCTGGATTACCAGTGACAGTACCTGCTAATTACTAGATTACTACTAGATTACTACTAGATTACTAGTCCAGTGACAGTACCTGCTAATTACTAGATTACTACTAGATTACTATTAGATTACTAGTCCAGTGACAGTACCCGCTAATTACTAAATTACTCTAGATTACTAGATTACTACTAATTTACTACTTTACTAATTTACTCTGGATTACTAGTCCAGTGACTACCTGCTAATTACTAGATTACTACTAGATCACTACTAGATTACTAGTCCAGTGACAGTACCCGCTAATTACTAAATTACTCTAGATTACTAGATTACTACTAATTTACTACTTTACTAATTTACACTGGATTACTAGTCCAGTGACAGTACCTGCTAATTACTAGATTACTACTAGATTACTACTAGATCACTACTAGATTTCTAGTCCAGTGACAGTACCCGCTAATTACTAAATTACTCTAGATTACTAGATTACTACTAATTTACTCTGGATTACTAGTCCAGTGACAGTACCTGCTAATTACTAGATTAATACTAGATTACAACTAGATTACTACTAGATTACCAGTCCAGTGACAGTACCTGCTAATTACTAGATTACTACTAGATTACTACTAGATCACTACTAGATTTCTAGTCCAGTGACAGTACCCGCTAATTACTAAATTACTCTAGATTACTAGATTACTACTAATTTACTCTGGATTACTAGTCCAGTGACAGTACCTGCTAATTACTAGATTAATACTAGATTACAACTAGATTACTACTAGATTACTAGTCCAGTGACAGTACCCGCTAATTACTAGATTACTACTAGATTACTACTAGATTACTAGTCCAGTGACAGTACCCGCTAATTACTAAATTACTCTAGATTACTAGATTACTACTAATTTACTCTGGATTACTAGTCCAATGACAGTACCCGCTAATTACTAGATTACAACTAGATTACTACTAGATTACCAGTCCAGTGACAGTACCCGCTAATTACTAGATTACTACTAGATTACCAGTCCAGTGACAGTACCCGCTAATTACTAGATTACTACTAGATTACTACTAGATTACCAGTCCAGTGACAGTACCTGCTAATTACTAGATTACAACTAGATTACTACTAGATTACTACTAGATTACCAGTCCAGTGACAGTACCTGCTAATTACTAGATTACAACTAGATTACTACTAGATTACTACTAGATTACTACTAGATTACCAGTCCAGTGACAGTACCTGCTAATTACTAGATTACAACTAGATTACAACTAGATTACTACTAGATTACAACTAGATTACTACTAGATTACTACTAGATTACTACTAGATTACCAGTCCAGTGACAGTACCTGCTAATTACTAGATTACAACTAGATTACTACTAGATTACTACTAGATTACCAGTCCAGTGACAGTACCTGCTAATTACTAGATTACAACTAGATTACAACTAGATTACTACTAGATTACAACTAGATTACTACTAGATTACTACTAGATTACTACTAGATTACTACTAGATTACCAGTCCAGTGACAGTACCCGCTAATTACTAGATTACTACTAGATTACTACTAGATTACCAGTCCAGTGACAGTACCTGCTAATTACTAGATTACAACTAGATTACTACTAGATTACCAGTCCAGTGACAGTACCTGCTAATTACTAGATTACAACTAGATTACTACTAGATTACTACTAGATTACCAGTCCAGTGACAGTACCTGCTAATTACTAGATTACAACTAGATTACTACTAGATTACAACTAGATTACTACTAGATTACTACTAGATTACCAGTCCAGTGACAGTACCTGCTAATTACTAGATTACAACTAGATTACAACTAGATTACTACTAGATTACAACTAGATTACTACTAGATTACTACTAGATTACCAGTCCAGTGACAGTACCTGCTAATTACTAGATTACAACTAGATTACAACTAGATTACTACTAGATTACAACTAGATTACTACTAGATTACTAGTCCAGTGACAGTACCTGCTAATTACTAAATGAATGTGGTTCCTCAACGTTGACATGATTGTAATATCTGAGTGATTGGTGACCACTTGGTTTGAACAACAACAAACCATTTATTTGAATAACTGTATACAGAGTGTTAGGTTGTGTTACCCACCTCTCCAGGATCAATTCTCTCCAGGAATGCATGCCCTCAGCCCTGATATTTGGCTCAAATGGCAAACTTAGCCTCATGACCTTTCAAAATCTCGCCCCATTGAGGGTCTGGCTGTTACAATGATTGATGAGGTGAATGGGTGATAGGTAGATGGTTGCAGGAAATGGAAGTGCCCCAGGGTCTTCCTGAGTCTCTTTCCCCCTGTGGTACTATTCCTGTCTTTATTTCTCTGACACTGATCCAGTTCCTTTCTGCTCTCAAACACTGTAAACACTGACCTTAGCCTCACTGCCCAGTCTCCAAGCCAATGCCAGCTGTAGCATGCCCTCCCCAGTGAGCAGCTGGAATGCAAATTGTTGGCAGGGGGGAGGACATGGGGAGTTGCTTAGTCTAGTAGTGCTGGTCATGTTTGATTTTTCAGATGACCTGCACCGCTATTTGTCATTTTATTTCATTTCTTAATTAGAGATTTTTTAAAACTGAAATCCCAACCCACAAGAAGGACAGAGAAAAGCCATTATGTGCGTGTTTATGACGCGTGTGAATCTGTGTGTGTGTACGCGTATTTATGACATAGAACATAGAACATAGAACACTACAGCACAAATAGGCCCTTCGGCCCTCGAGTTGCGCCGATCACATCAACCCCACCAATCTATAGACCTATCTATAACCCCCAATCCCATTAAACCCCATATACTCATCCAGAAGTCTTTTAAAAGACCCAGCGAGTTCGCCTCCACCACCGATGACGGCAGCCGATTCCATTCACTCACCACCCTCTGAGTGGTGAAAAACTTACCCCTAACATCACCTCTGTACTTCCCTCCCCGCACCTTAAATCTGTGTCCTCTCGTAGCGACCATTTCAACCCGGGGAAATAGCCTCTGAGAGTCCACCCTATCTATTCCTCTCAACATTTTATAAACTTCTATCAGGTCGCCTCTCAACCTTCGCCTCTCTAAGGAAAAGAGTCCCAGCTCCCTCAACCTATCTTCATAAGGCATGCCTCCCAGTCCAGGCAACATCCTTGTAAATCTCCTCTGTACCCTCTTTGTGCGTGCGCGCGTGTGTTTGTGGCGCGTGCGCGCGTGTGTTTGTGGCGCGTGTGCACGCGTGTTTATGGCGTGCGTGCTTGTTTATGGCGCGTGCACGCGTGTGCACATGTGTTTATGCCGCATGTGCACGCGTGTTCATGGCGCGTGTGAATTTGTGTGCGCGCGTGTTTATGACGCGTGTGAATTTGTGTGTGCGCGTGTTTATGACGCGTGTGAATTTGTGTGTGCGCGTGTTTATGACGCGTGTGAATTTGTGTGTGCGCGTGTTTATGACGCGTGTGAATTTGTGTGCGCGCGTGTTTATGACGTGTGTGAATTTGTGTGTGCGTGTGTTTATGACGTGTGTGAATTTGTGAGTGCGTGTGTTTATGACGTGTGTGAATTTGTGTGATGTGTGTATGCGCCTGTGTCTGGTGTGTGTATCTATCTGTGCATGCATGCGTGGTGTGTGTCTGTGTGGTGCGTGTAATGTGTGCATGTGCGTGCGCGCTGTGCAGTTTAACCATACACTCCATTCACCCACCCACCATCTATAATTCTCTCTCCCCAAGGAAAGAATGGAAACCTCGGATCAATTCACATTTGGGAAGTTTCTCTCCCACTCCCAAAGGAAATTGATTCAAAGCTCGAGCCACATCACAGCATGATAATAATCTCATAAATTCAAATTACAAGAACAAATAGATATTTGTCCATTCAGAATAACTGGGTCACTGTTGGTGGTCCCTTAGAAACAAATCTGGAACACTTCAAACTCAGCAAGCAGGTAAAAATCAGGTGTGAGGTGATGTTAGTCAGGCAGCCTAGTGATGGACCTTTCTCCAGGGGGAAACACATTACTGAGATGAGGCTGTTGACTAGGCCTGAACATTTAGTATGTGCCGCACTGTTACATTTCTCTTTGTTTTTAGAGAATTTATAAAATCTAACAGAGAAAAATGTTTTCCCATTGAAATGTTGAAGAAATTATCATTCCAAAGTAAATGGCAAGAACCTTCTCGAGTAAATCAGTTAACAAGTTCCATCCCCCCCCACCCCCACAGGCACTTTGTCAACTGTCTATAGATTGACCTCCTGGTAAGAATATAAGTGGGAGCAGCAGTAGGTCATTTCGACCCTTCAAACCTACTGAGCTATTCATTATGATCTTCTGGTTTCAATGACACTTTTCTATATCATCTCCACATGAACCAATTCCCTCAATAGTCTATCTACCCCCACCGTGGGGGCGGCACAGTAGCACAGTGGGTTAGCACTGCTGCTTCACAGCTCCAGGGTCCTGGGTTCGATTCCCGGCTCGGGTCTGTGTGGAGTTTGCACATTCTCCTCGTGTCTGCGTGGGTTTCCTCCGGGTGCTCCGGTTTCCTCCCACAGTCCAAAGATGTGCGGGTTAGGTTGATTGGCCATGCTAAGAAATTGCCCCTTAGTGTCCAGGGATTAGTGAGGATAATATGTAGGGATATGGGGGGTAGGGCCTGGATGGGATTGTGTTCGGTGCAGACTCGATGGGCCGAAGGGCCTCTTTCTGCACTGTAGGGATTCTATGATCTGTAGTTTCAAAATGCTCAAAAGGTGGGATTTTCCATCCCCAATGTGGGGGTGTGAACGCAGGTGGGATAGGAACATTCGGAGAGCTGTTTTAAAAGTCAAAGGTGGGATTTTACAGCCTCGCTTATCCCGAGACTGGAAAATCCCACCTGAGATCAACGGATACTGTCCGGCCCTCGCCCATCCTGATTCCCGTGGCAGGCAGGGCAGTAAAATTCCAATGGATTCTCCATCCCACCTGCAATGATAGCCACCAGTGTCAGGACATCCTGTTGATCCAGCATTCGCAGCATCCTGGGATAGGGAATTCCAAAAGTCCATTACCATCTGAGTAAAAGAATTTCAGCTCATCTCAGCCCTAAATGGGCTGAGATTCCATGTTCTACACTCCCCAGCTCAAGGGAAACATCTTCCCAGCATCTTCCCAATCAAGCCCCTTAAGAATGTTTTCTGTTCCAAAGAAATCCCCTCTCATTCTTCTAAATGTGCGGGAATATTGGTCTAATTTATTCAATATTCATTCAACATAGCCCTCATCTCAGAAGTCAATCCGAGAACCTTCATCGCTCACACACTGAGGCAAATATATTCTTCCTTAGAAGTGGGGACCAAACCTGTACACAACTCTCCAGTGATGGTCTCACTGATGCCGCATTGCTGTAGAGTTTTCTTACTGTTATACGTCAATCATATCATAATAAAAAACTAACATCTTCCAGGCACCCAGTTTTCTCCGAATGCCAATATCTCACCATTTAGATAATACTCTTCCTTTCGACTTTCCGAGCCAAAGTGAATGACTTCACACTTTCCCCCATATTCGATTCCATGTGTCACACCTCGCTCACTCATTTAAACCTGTCTGGATAGCCCTTTGCAACCTTTTTGTGTCCTCCTCACAGTTTACTTTCCCACGTGGTTTTGTATGATCAGTTCGCTTGGATAGATTACACTCAATCTCCTTATCTTACACAGATTGGAAACAGTTGAGGTCCAAGCCTTATTCCTTGCACTACAAAGAACAAAGAACAACCCAGCACGGGAAACAGGCCCTTCGACCCAACGAGCCCGCGCCGCCGCATCACCCTACACCTATTCTACCCTGCATATCTATGAATGGAACCCTACTCAGTCCGATTCAGGGAAGAAATAGTGTCAATTTGGTAAAAACCGATTAGCCTGAGAGCACATCTTTGGGGTGTGGGAGGAAACCGGAGCGCCCGGAGGAAACCCACGCAACCACAGGGAGAATGCGCAAACTCCCACAGACACAGGCCCAAATCCATGTGCCTGCACAGCCAGCAGTGCTAGTCACTGAGCTGTTGCGGCGCCCGTCTACCGGTCCAGGATCAAGCACACACACCGACTAGTTCTGGTCTACCAACCAGAACATAGCACAATTATTCCAAGTGGCTATTCTTTATCTATTACCCAACCCACACCAATATATCAGTGTTTATCCCAAGTCCTACTTGTTTTGTGTTACTCCTTCAAGGGACATGGGCATTGCTGGCAAGTTTGTTGCCCACGCTTAACCACTCTTTAATGATTTGCTCGACCATTTCAGAGAACGGTTAAGAATCAACCGCATTGCTATGGGATCTGGACTCATATATAGGCCAGGCCAGGTGAGAACACAGAACACAGAACACAGAACACAGAACACAGAACACAGAACACAGAACACAGAACACAGAACACAGAACACAGAACACAGAACACAGAACACAGAACACAGAACACAGAACACAGAACACAGAACACAGAACACAGAACAGACCCTTCGGCCCACGATGTTGCCTCAAGATAAAGGGGAGGCGGTTTAGAACGGAGTTGAGGAGGAACTTCTTCACTCAAAGGGTGGTGAATCTCTGGAATTCTCTGCCCATTGAAGTGGTGGAGGCTGCCTCGCTAAATATTTTTAAGAAGCGGGTTGATGGGTTTTTGATAAGAGAGGGGATTAAGGGTTATGGGGAGAGGGCGGGAAGGTGGAACTGAGCCACGACAGATCAGCCATGATCTTATTGAATGGCGGGGCAGGCTCGAAGGGCTAGATGGCCTACTCCTGCTCCTATTTCTTATGTTCTTATGTTCTTATGTTGCGCTGACCAGTTACAAAAACAATGACCCACTAGCCTATACCAATCCCTTTTCATCCATAAACCACAGATCTCTTAAACGCCCCCAAACTAGGCGCATTTACAACTGCAGCAGGCAGGGCATTCCAATCCCTCACCACCCTCTGGGTAAAGAACCTACCCCTGACATCCGTCCTGTAGCTACCCCCCCTTAATTTAAAGCCATGCCCCCTCGTGCTAGCTTTCTCCATCCGAGGAAAAAGGCTATCAGATTCCTCCATCCGAGGAAAAAGGACAGCAGATTTCCTTCCCTAAAGGACATTAAAGAATCAAATAGGATTTTACAATGATCGATAATAGTTTCATAGTCACCTTTACGGAGATCAACTTTGTTGATCATAGAACCCTACAGTACAGAAAGAGGCCCTTCGGCCCATCGAGTCTGCACCGAACACAATCCCACCCATCCCTGGACACTAAGGGGCAATTTCTTAGCATGGCCAATCAACCTAACCCGCACATCTTTGGACTGAGGGAGGAAACCCAGGCAGACACGAGGAGAATGTGCAAACTCCATACAGATAGTGGCCCGAGCCGGGAATCGAACCCAGGACCCTGTGCAGCAGCAGTGCTAACCCACGGTGCCGCCCCAATTATATTCCAGATTTATTAATTGGATTTAAATTCCGCCAGGTGAGATTTGAACTCATGTGCCACTGAACGACTAATCCAGTAATAGTATCACGATGGCACTGTCTGCCTCAATAATCTTTGTGTTCAATAACCTTCCGTGTAGCAATTTATTGAGCATTTTTTTTGAAAATTGAAATGAGTTATATTACAGGTTTCCCCAGTGCCCATCAGCAGTTACATCCTGAAACAGTTCATAACAGATTTGTCAAACATGATTTCCATTCAATAAATCTGTGTTGATTCTGATGGTGTAGAATGGGCACGATGCTGAACAAAATCTTCACCCTGCATAACTGGTTCTACTCTCTGGTCTAGGATTAAAAGGGCTAAATTATGAGAACAGGTTGTGTAGGCAGAGCTCATAGTCCCTTGAGTGTAAAAGTTTAAGGGGCGATTTAGTTCTTAGGGTCCTACAGTGCAGAAGGAGACATATAAGATAATGAAGGGGATGGATAGGGTAGCGGTAGAGAGATTCTTCCCACTTAGAAAGGACAGCAGGACTAGAGGGCACAGCCTCAAGATAAATCAAGACCATCTCGAGGGCATCATGGCAGCTCAGAGGCTATCTCTGTTGCTGTGCGGACACATGGATTTGGGCCTGTGTCCGTGGGAGTTTGCGCGTTCTCCCCGTGGTTGCGTGGGTTTCCTCCGGGTACTCCGGTTTCCTCCCACATCCCAAAAATGTGCTTTTAGGCTGATTGATTGGGTAATAAATTGTCCCTATATTGGACCTCCCTGATCCTCACACATTAGGCATAGACTAAAATCATGAATAGGTCACTGACCATGGGACGGCGGCGCGGGCTCGTTGGGCCGAAGGGCCTGTTTCCCGTGCTGTGTTGTTCTTTGTTCTTTGTATAAAGGGGGCAGTTTAGATCGGAGTTGAGGAGGAACTTCTTCACTCAAAGGGTGGTGAATCTCTGGAATTCTCTGCCCGTTGAAGTGGTAGAGGCTACCTCGCTAAATATATTTAAGTCACGGGTAGATAGGTTTCTGATAGGCAGGGGAATTAAGGGTTATGGGGGAGAAAGCGGGAAAGTGGAACTGATCCACTTCAGATCAGCCATGATCTTATTGAATAGCGGGGCAGGCTCGAAGGGCTAGATGGCCGACTCCTGCTCCTATTTCTTATATTCTTATGTAATAGAGTTTCACATTTAGTTTGTGTGTGATATAGTTTAATTTGAAACTAGGATCTTAAACCTGAAAAAGGAAATCATGAGGGGCAAGTTAGCTATGGCAGATTGGGAAAATATACTGAAAGGTTTAGAAACATAGAACACTACAGCACAAACAGGCCCTTCGGCCCACAAGTTGCACCGATCATATCCATACCTACTAGGCTTACGTATAACCCTCAATCCCATTAAATCCCATGTACTCATCCAGAAGTCTCTTGAAAGACCCTATCGAATTTGCCTCCACCACCACCAATGGCAGCCGATTCCACTCACTCACCACCCTCTGAGTGAAAAACTTACCCCTGACATCTCCTCTGTACCTGCTCCCCAGCACCTTAAACCTGTGTCCTCTCGTGGCAAGGATTTGAGGACAGACAGGCAATGGTTAGTATTTAAGGAAATACTATACAGTCTACAAGAGATATACAAGAACATAAGAAATAGGAGCAGGAGTAGGCCATCTAGCCCCTCGAGCCTGCCCCGCCATTCAATAAGATCATGGCTGATCTGAAGTGGATCAGTTCCACTTTCCCATATATGTTCCTCAAAGGCACAAACCACTCAAAAGAAAAAAGGTTCATCAATCGCAGTTCATGAAAGAATTTAAAGATTGCATTGAATCAAAGGAAGTGGCTCATAAGGGGGGGGAAGTTTAGATCCCCCCCAAAAACATGGTAAGCTTGAGAATTGGGAGCAATTTAGTCCAGCAAAGGAATACCTGATTAAGAAACTGATTAAGAAGTAGGAAAGGGAATATGAATGCAGGCTAGTGAGGAACATAAAGGCAGATACAAGATTCTTTAGAT
Source organism: Prionace glauca (assembly GCA_037974335.1). Lineage (NCBI taxonomy): Eukaryota > Metazoa > Chordata > Chondrichthyes > Carcharhiniformes > Carcharhinidae > Prionace > Prionace glauca. The sequence continues at coordinate 58,769,042 of CM075737.1, forward strand.
ATGTGAAAATGAAAAGATTAGCAGGGCTAAATATGCCTCTATTACAGGTGGTGACAGGAGAATTTATAAGGGGGCACAGAGAAAAGGTGGAGAAAGTAAACAGTTACTTTGCATCTGTCTTCAGGGACGAAGATACAGAAAATCTCCCAGAAATACCAGGCAACTAAGAGACTTGTGAAACTGAGGAACTAAAAGGAAGTAGTATTAGTAAAGAGGCACTACTTGAACTGGATTGAAGTTGATGAATTTTCTGGACCAGATGAGCTTCATCACAGAGTGTTGAAAGATGTGGAAGATAATGGTTATCTTGATTGATGGTTGGCTTTCAAAATGCTATAGATTCTGGAACGTTCTCCACAGACCAGAAAGTAGCAAATGCAATCCCACTGAGAATGGAGAACTGAGGACTTGTTAGTTGGACTTCGAGCGGGGGAGTTTTCCCATCCCGCCCACCACAGGAATCATAGTGGGTGGGTGGGTGAGGTGGGGTATGGGAGAGGGTGGGGTGCACCATGACTCCGAGCAGGATTCTACAGCTTTGGCATGAGTGCAGCCTGAAGATCCCACCCCAGTAGTAGGGAAAATGTTAGAATCTGTTATAAAAGGATGTAAGAACATAAGAACATAAGAAATAGGAGCAGGAGTAGGCCATCTGGCCCTTCGAGCCTGCCCCGCCATTCAATAAGATCATGGCTGATCTGTCGTGGCTCAGTTCCACCTTCCCGCCCTCTCCCCATAACCCTTAATCCCTTCTCTTATCAAAAACCCATCAACCCGTTTCTTAAAAATATTTAGCGAGGCAGCCTCCACCACTTCAACGGGCAGAGAATTCCAGAGATTCACCACCCTTTGAGTGAAGAAGATCCTCCTCAACTCCGATCTAAACCGCCCCCCTTTATCTTGAGGCTGTGCCCTCTAGTCCTACTGTCCTTTCTGAACGGGAAGAGTCTCTCCACCTCTATCCTATCCATCCCATTCATCATCTTATACGTCTCAATGAGATCTCCCCTCATTCTTCTAAACTCTAACGAGTACAAGCCTAGTTTATTCAGCCTCTCCTCATAGCTCAATCCCCTCAACTCCGGTATCAGCCTAGTAAACCTCCTCTGCACTCCCTCCAAGGCCAAAATATCCTTGCGTAAGTGCAGCGACCAAAACTGCACACAGTACTCCAGCTGCGGCCTCACCAATGCCCTGTACAGTTGCAGCAAGACCTCCCTACTTTTATATTCAATCCCCCTCGCTATGAAGGCCAGCATCCCATTCGCCTTCCTGACCACCTGCTGCACCTGCAAGCTGGGTTTTTGCGACTCATGCACAAGGACCCCGAGGTCCCTCTGCACCATCGCCTGCTGCAGTTTTTCGCCCCGTAAGTAATAGTCCTTCCTACCATTATTCCCACCAAAGTGGACCACCTCACACTTGCCAACATTAAATTCCATTTGCCATTTCCTGGCCCATTCGCCCAGCCTATCTAAATCTTTCTGCAGACTCTCCACACCCTCCGCACAATTTGCCGTTCCACCAATTTTGGTGTCATCAGCAAATTTCAACACCCTGCACTCGGTTCCCTCCTCCAGATCATCTATATAAATGGTAAATAGCTGAGGCCCCAGCACCGACCCCTGAGGCACTCCACTAGTCACCAACCGCCAATCCGAATAGCACCCATTGACCCCCACTCTCTACCTCCTATTTGACAACCAATCCTCTATCCACGCTAACACCCTACCCCCAACTCCATGTCCCTCGACCTTCTGCAATAACCTCTTGTGAGGTACCTTGTCAAACGCCTTCTGAAAATCAAGAAAGACCACATCCACCGGCTCTCCTCTATCCACCGCCCTAGACACATCCTCATGTAATAACCGGACGTACAGAAAGGAATAGTAAAATTGGGCAGGGTCAACATGGATTTCTCAAAGGGGAATCATAGAAGATAGAAACCCTACAGCACAGAAAGAGGCCATTCAGCCCATCGAGTCTGCACCAACCACAATCCCACCCAGGCCCTACCCCCCCATAACCTTACATATTTTACCCACTAATCCCTCTAACCTACACATCTCAGGACACTAAGGGGCAATGTCTTAGCATGGCCAATCAACCTAACCCATCTTTGGACTGTGAGAGGAAACCAGAGTACCCAGGGGAAACCCACGCAGACACAAGGAGAATGTGCAAACTCCACACAGACAGTGACCCCGAGCTGGGAATCGAACCCAGGACCCTAGAGCTATGAAGCAGCAGTGCTAACCCATTGTGCTAACATGTCGCCTCTCTGACAAACCCGGAGTTTTTTGAGGATATACTTGCTGTATAAAGGAGAACCAGTGGATGTGGTGTACTTTTCAGAAGGCTTTTGATAAAGTTCTATACAGAAAGAAACTAAAATTTCCTAATTCCTTTAGAACATAGAACATAGAACATTACAGCACAAACAGGCCCTTCGGCCCTCGAGTTGCGCCGATCACATCAACCCCACCAATCTATAGACCTATCTATAACCCCCAATCCCATTAAACCCCATATACTCATCCAGAAGTCTTTTAAAAGACCCCAGCGAGTTCACCTCCACCACCGATGACGGCAGCCGATTCCATTCACTCACCACCCTCTGAGTGAAAAACTTACCCCTAACATCACCTCCGTACTTCCCTCCCCGCACCTTAAATCTGTGTCCTCTCGTAGCGACCATTTCAACCCGGGGAAATAGCCTCTGAGAGTCCACCCTGTCTATTCCTCTCAACATTTTATAAACTTCTATCAGGTCGCCTCTCAACCTTCGCCTCTCTAGGGAAAAGAGTCCCAGCTCCCTCAACCTATCTTCATAAGGCATGCCTCCCAGTCCAGGCAACATCCTTGTAAATCTCCTCTGCACCCTTTCAATAGCTTCTACGTCTTTCCTATAGTGAGGCGACCAGAACTGCGCACAGTACTCCAAATGAGGCCTGACAAGGGTCCTGTAAAGTTGCAGCATTACCTCCCTTTATGCTTTGTTCCCTCAGTTTTTTGAATAACTTGCTGGAATATTAAATGCTTCTTTGGCTTCAGACTCCAGAATACGGATCCCGAATAGTTGGTGACTCCCCAGAGGAGCCATGGACCGCGTCTCCTGCAAAAGCCAACTTGCCTGTGTCAAAATTACAGGGCTTCTGAAATCCTGCAGAAGAGTTGTGAATGGGCTTGCTACCTGCACCTTTATCCCGCACGATCAAAACTTACCAGAAATCACAGAGGTTTACAGCATGGAAACAGGCCCTTCGGCCCAACTTGTCCATGCTGCCCTTTTTTTAAAAAAACCCCCAAGCTAATCCCAATTAGCCTCATTTGACCCATATCCCTCGATACCCATGTAACCATCTAAACGTTTTTTAAAAGACAAAATTGCACCCACCCCTACTACTCCCTCTGGCAGCTTGTTCCAGACACTCACCACCCTGTGTGTGAAACATTTACCCCTCTGGACCCTTTTGTATCTCTCCCCTTAAACCCATGCTCTCTAGTTTTAGACTCCCCTACCACAGGACCATTCTCCTTGTCCAATCGCAAAAATCAGATCTAACGTCGGACACCGCGGGCAAAGTTTTCCGGTTTTGTCCACCCCCCACCCCACCGCCACTGAGAACACAGAGCTTGGCACTCAGCCAAAACTCATTCCACTGCGGCAGGACTGGAAAATGCTAGCTGCAAGCAAGGTCGGGGGTTTTGGGGGCGCATGTTTTGTTGGCTGTGCATGGTTTGTACACTGTGAGCACTGGCAAGGATTTGCTGTCTGATAATGATGTGCCAGTCATTGCGATGCAGAGTACATACTGTGATACAGACCATTTTCCTTAAACACTGGTGTGTAATTTCAGGACCCCTCACTCGATGGAACACAATCCGGAGAATGAGGCCTTTTATCAGTTGCGCCTTTCTCAAGAACAGCTCAAAATTGGGCGTGCTGGATAGAAGACACCTTTCATTTATGGAATTCTAGACTCATCCAGTGCAGGAAGCGGCCATCTAGCCCTTGTGTCTGTACCCACCACAATCCATAAGAAATAGGAGCAGGAATAGGCCATCTAGCCCCTCGAGCCTGCCCCGCCATTCAATAAGATCATGGCTGATCTGAAGTGGATCAGTTCCACTTTCCCGCTTTCTCCCCTTAATTCCCTTGTCTGTCAGAAATCTATCTACCCGTGACTTAAAAATATTTAGCGAGGCAGCCTCCACCACTTCAACGGGTAGAGAATTCCAGAGATTCACCACGCTTTGAGTGAAGAAGTTCCTCCTCAACTCCGATCTAAACTGCCCACCCCCTTATCTTGAGGCTGTGCCCTCTAGTCCTGCTCTCCTTTCTAAGCAGGAAGAATCTCTCTACCTCTACCCTATCCATCCCTTTCATTATCTTATACGTCTCTATAAGATACTCCCCTCAGCCTTCTAAACAGCACAGAGCACCAGAGCACAGAGCACAGAGCACAGAGCACAGAGCACAGAGCACAGAGCACAGAGCACAGAGCACCAGAGCACCAGAGCACCAGAGCACCAGAGCACCAGAGCACCAGAGCATAGAGCACAGAGCACCAGAGCACCAGAGCACCAGAGCATAGAGCACCAGAGCATAGAGCACCAGAGCACAGAGCACCAGAGCACCAGAGCACCAGAGCACCAGAGCACCAGAGCACCAGAGCACCAGAGCACAGAGCACCAGAGCACCAGAGCACTCGGCTCAACAAGCCCATGTCGCCATGTTATCAAAGCATTTTTCCTACACCTCCCTTGACCCGTGTCTATGCTTATGGTACTCCCATTGGAAACTAGGTTAAGGGGAGAATAATTTTGGGACAATTTGTTACACCAATCAGCCTAAGAGCACGTTTTTGGGATGTGGGAGGAAACCGGAGCACCCGGAGAAAACCCACGCAAGCACGGGGAGAATGCACAAACTCCCACAGACACCGGCCCAAATCCATGTGTCTGCACAGCAAACAGCGATAGTCACTGAGCTGTTGTGGTGCCCATTTGCTGGTCCAGGTTTAAGCGTACACTAACGATGTGAAGTACGAGGCCACTCTCGAAACATCCAAGAGCAGCCCACGCACGACCCACCGTGTGCATGTCCCTCATTAGACAACAAGGTGGACCGACACACCTGCGGAGTAAAAGAGACAAAACATCTACACAGGTATCAGCCTAGTGAACCTTCTCTGCACTCCCTCCAAGGGCAAAATATCCTTCCGCAAGTGCGGCGACCAAAACTGCACACAGAGATGTGGGGTTACGGGGATGGGTGTGGAGTTGGGGCTGGTACACTGTCAGAGGGAGCTGTTGGCAGCTGTTCCCAGCTCATCGAACCTGTACCGACAAAAGACGTTTACCGTAACGGTGGTTTGACTTGGGCAAAGTGTAAAAATCCCCACCTGCTTTATGAAAGACTGATTTCCAGTCTTTCTCCCACGTGTAAACCTGAAGGTCCATCTCCAGTGGAACACTCAGCCAGACTGATGACATTTTACCCACGGAGAACAAAACAAAACACAGATTATGTAAGTAACCTTTAAATTTCACCAGTGGAGGCTTTGCTTCCTACACCTGTTGTGTGTGTTAGCTATTTAAATAAGGCTGGGTGGTTTGTTGTGATCACCCCCTCTTTATTCCCCACTCAGTCACAAGCAGCCCAGAGCATTCATATAAATAACTAGACCACGCACGCAGACTAACAAAGCACTGCGCCTCACACCGGAGAATCTCCTCAAACCTATTTCTGAGTTTCTTTAGCTGCAAATGGCAAATTCGCCCGAGTTCGAACACTAATGTGATAGAACCCTACAGTGCAGAAACAGGCCCTTCGGCCCATCGAGTCTGCACCGAACACAATCCCACCCAGACCCTATCCCCATATCCCTACACATTTACCTGCTAATCCCTCTAACCTACACAACCCAGGACACTAAGGGGCAATTTTAGCATGGCCAATGAACCTAACCCGCACATCTTTGGACTGTGGGAGGAAACCGGAGCACCCGGAGAAAACCCACGCAGACACGAGGAGAATGTGCAAACTCCACACAGGCAGTGACCCCGAGCCGGGAATCGAACCCAGGACCCTGGAGCTGTGAAGCAGCAGTGCTAACCACTGTGCTACCGTGCCGCCCTTACTACAGTGAGAACATAGAACATAGAACAGAAAGTTGGGAATCAAGTAGATAAGGTTGTTAAGAAGGCATACGGTGTCTTGGCGTTTATTGGTAGGGGGATTGAATTTAGGAGTCGCAGCGTCATGTTGCAACTGTACACAACTCTGGTACGGCCGCACTTGGAGTACTGTGTGCAGTTCTGGTCCCCACATTACAGGAAGGATGTGGAGGCTTTGGAGAGGGTGCAGAGGAGGTTTATCAGGATGTTGCCTGGTATGGAGGGGATGTCCTATGAGGAGAGACTGAGGGATTTGGGATTGTTTTCACTGGAAAGAAGGCGGCTAAGAGGGGATCTCATTGAAACATATAAGATGATTAGAGGTTTAGATAGGGTGGACAGTGATAGCCTTTTTCCTAGGATGGAGAAAGCTAGCACGAGGGGGCACGACTTTAAATTAAGGGGGGGTAGTTATAGGACAGATGTCAGGGGTAGGTTCTTTACCCAGCGGGTGGTGAGGGACTGGAATGCCCTGCCAGCTGCAGTTGTAAATACGCCTAGTTTGGGGGCGTTTAAGAGATCCGTGGATAGGTTTATGGACGAAATGGGATTGGTTTAGGCTAGTGGGTCATTGTTTTGTAACTGGTCGGCGCAACATCGTGGGCCGAAGGGCCTGTTCTGCGCTGTAATGTTCTATGTTCTATCTAGCCCCTCGAGCCTGCCCCGCCATTCAATAAGGTACTGCCCCAGAGGTTGGAGAACAGGTACACCAATCAGTGCGACATTCTGCTGACTGCTTTCTGTCGCTGGGTAAGGGCAGGGAGAGAGGGGAAGTACGCTCCTTCAAGACCAGATCTCTGGGAGTGAGTGCAAGGCCATGGGGAGGTCACTGCTCCAATTCTGTCTGTGGATGGGATAGCTGTAACGCAGCACAGTGGTTAGCACTGCTGCCTCACAATGCCAGGGACCCGGGTTCGCTTCCCAGCTCGTCTGTGCGGAGTTTGCACATTCTCCCCGTGTCTGCGTGGGTATCCTCCGGGTGCTCCCACAGCTCAAAGATGTGCAGGTTAGCTGGATCAGCCTTGCTAAATTGTCCCTTGGTATCCCAAGACGTGTAGGTTAAGGGGATTAGCCTTGCTAAATTATCCCTTAGTGACAGGGGGAACTAGCTAGGGTAAACGCAAGGGGTTATGGGGGGGTAGGGCTTGCACGGGATTGTGTTTGGTGCAGACTTGATGGGCCAAATGGCCTCATTCTGCACTAACAAGAATTCTATGATCTTCCCCCGAACTGCTGCTAATAGTTTCACTGAAGCACATTGATAATGACATTCCCCTTGGCCACCTTTCAGACTGGCATGTGCTACACAGCTCATTATAAAACTTTCCGCTATATTCATCTGCTTAGATCACTGATGTCAACCTGTATTTGCAGAGTTCTGCTTCCCTGTACCAACGTTATACCAGTGGTGTAACTGTGTCAGGCAGTAGTGAGAGTGTATCTAAAATTAGAGTAAACATGTATTTGATAGTATGGGTGGCACGGTGGTTAGCACTGTTGCCTCACAGCGCCAGGTACGCGGGTTCAATTCCAGCCTCAGGTGACTGCGTGGAGTTTGCACATTCTCCCCGTGTCTACGTGGGTTTCCTCCAGGTGCTCCAGTTTCCTCCCACACTCCAAAGACGAGCAGGTTAGGTGTATTGGCCATGTTAAATTGCCTGTTAGTATCCCAAGACGTTCAGGTTAGGGGGATTAGCGATGGTAAATATGTGGGGGTTACAGGGATGGGTGTGGAGTAAGGTACACTGTCAGAGGGTTAGTGCAGACTCAATGGGCCAAATCACCTCCTTCTGTACCAGAACGTGCATGATAGGAGTTTAAAAATGGTATGTGAACATGTGCTTGAAGGATGCAAGTGTATGTGACAGTAATGCATGTATCTAACAGTGTGTGTTGGACAGTGATATAAATATAGCTGGAGTACTGTGTGCAGTTTTGGGCGCCGCACCTGCGCAAGGATATTTTAGCCCTGGAGGGACTGCAGAGGAGGTTTACTAGGCTGATACCGGAGTTGAGGGGATTGAGCTATGAGGAGAGGCTGAATGAACTAGGCTTGTACTTGTTAGAGTTTAGAAGAATGAGGGGAGATCTCATTGAGACGTATAAGATGATGAATGGAATGGATAGGATAGAGGTGGAGAGACTCTTCCCGCTCAAAAAAGATAGTAGGACTAGGAGGCGCAGCCTCAAGATAAAGGGGAGGCGGTTTAGAACGGAGTTGAGGAGGAACTTCTTCACTCAAAGGGTGGTGAATCTCTGGAATTCTCTGCCCGTTGAAGTGGTGGAGGCTGCCTCGCTAAATATTTTTAAGAAGCGGGTTGATGGGTTTTTGATAAGAGAGGGGATTAAAGGTTATGGGGAGAGGGCGGGAAGGTGGAACTGAGCCACGACAGATCAGCCATGATCTTATTGAATGGCGGGGCAGGCTCAAAGGGCTAGATGGCCTACTCCTGCTCCTATTTCTTATGTTCTAATGTTCTTATATCAATGTTAGGGTGAGGAATATGGAATATCGCTGGGCTAAGAAGGTCACTTTGACCTAGTGTTTCCTCATCCGAATTCCAAATTTGCCCTTTCCCCTCAATGCCATTCCTGTTCAGCTCGAGATACCTGGTGAGGAACACACGTATGTCAATCACGGGGATGTACATGTGAAATGTAAAGTTACGGAGCAGATTATTCCAGGGAATAATCTCTGGAGAAACCCAGTGCAGAATGATCGTTCGTTAGCCAACACATTGGGGGAGGCCCAGTCTCAGAGAAGGAATTATTATTGTCACATGTATTAGTATACAGTGAAATGTATTGTTTCTTACTCAGAATTATAGAACCCTACAGTGCAGAAAGAGGCCCTTCGGCCCATCGAGTCTGCACCGAACACAATCCCACCCATGCCCTATCCCAATATCATACCCACTAAGCCCTCTAACCTACACATCCCTGGACACTAAAGGGGCAATTTTCTTAGCATGGCCAATTAACCTAACCCAACCCGCACTTACGCGAACAAAGCATACTGTTCATAGAGAAGGAAAGGAGAGAGTGCAGAATGTAGTGTTACAGTCATGGCTAGTGTGTAGAGAAAGATGGTAGGTCCATTCAAAAGTCTGATGGCAGCAGGGAAGAAGCTGTTCCTTAGTCGGTTGGTACATGACCTCAGACTTTTTCCCAATGGAAGAAGGTGGAAAAGAGAATGTCCGGATTATGTGGGATCCTTAATTATGCTGGCTGCTTTGCCGAGGCAACGGAAAATGTACACAGAGTTAATGGATGGGAGGCTGATTTACGTGATGGGTGAATAGTCCCTGTGGGATTGACTCTGCCCTAGCTGGAGAGTCACATAACGGTTATACATAGAACATTCCAGCACAGTACAGGCCCTTCGGCCCTCGATGTTACGCCGACCAGTGGAACCAATCTAATGACCCTCTAACCTAAACTATTCCAATGTTATCCATATGCCTATCCACTGACCATTTGAACGCCCTTAAAGTTGGCGAGTCCACAACTGCTGCAGGCAGGGCATTCCACATCCTTACTACCCTCTGAGTAAAGAACCTATCTCTGACATCCGTCCTATAATTATCACCCCTCAATTTAAAGCTATGTCCCCTCGTGTTAGCCGTCACCATCCGAGGAAAAAGGCTCTCACTGTCCACCCTATCTAACCCTCTGATCATCTTGTATGCCTCAATTAGGTCACCTCGTAACCTTCTTCTCTCTAACGAAAACAACCTCAAGTCCCTCAGCCTTTCCTCATAAGACCTTCCCACCATACCAGGCAACATCCTGGTAAACCTCCTCTGCACCCTTTCCAATGCCTCCACATCTTTCTTATAATGCGGCGACCAGAACTGTACACAATACTCCAAGTGCGGCCGCACCAGAGTTTTGTACAGTTGCAACATGACCTCACGGCTCCGAAATTCAATCCCCTCTACCAATAAAAGCTAACACACCGTACGCATTCTTAACAACCTTATCAACCTGGGTGCCAACTTTCAGGGATCTATGCACATGTACCCCGAGATCTCTCTGTTCATCCACACTACCAAGAGTCTTTCCATTAGCACAATTCTCTGCAATCTTGTTACTACGTCCAAAGTGAATCACCTCACACTTTTCCACATTAAACTCCATTTGCCACCTCTCAGCCCTGCTCTGCAGCTTATCTATGTCCCTCTGCAACACACTCACACTCGGCAATCCTCCCACTACTGGCTAACGTCCACAATTCCTCCAACTTTACATTGGTAAGTCTATCCCAAGAACTATCTGTCTTTCAGATCTCTCTTCAGCTCCTCATGGCCTCTTACGTGCTTGCTGCTATCAGACTTTAACAAAGAACAAAGAACAACACAGCACGGGAAACAGGCCCTTCGGCCCAACGAGCCCGCGCCGCCGTCCCATGGTCAGTGACCTATTCATAATTTTAGTCTATGCCTAATGTGTGAGGATCAGGGAGGTCCAATATAGGGACAATTTGTTACCCAATCAATCAGCCTAAAAGCACATTTTTGGGATGTGGGAGGAAAACGGAGTACCCGGAGGAAACCCACGCAACTATGGGGAGAACACACAAACTCCCACAGACCACCTAAGTATTATTGAGGTCACTAACATATTTATTTAACCACAGTCAGCCTACACTCACCTGATAGAGAGGCAACAGTCCCAAAGCTCATACAGCCAAATCAACTTGTTAGAGTTGTAGTGGAATGCACCACCCCTTTAAGTCAGGCTAATGTCACACACAATTGCCCCCCCCCCCCCATTCCCCCCTACAGGACCAAGCTACCACACTAGAGTGTGTTTACCCCTGGGTTGCATGCCCATTTACATTAACTGGTAGCGGGAGGTTTGCCCATTGTGATTCCGATACCCAATTTTGAACCTTATGCAAATGTATCACCCTCCACCCCGTGATTCCAGCACAATCTAGATGACCTTCCCGATTTGGTGAACAGTGAAATAATTGATTGAATTCAGCGTTTGTTGGCTGCAGGGATTGGCAAAGACAAACGACTTTGTCACACCTCAGCGGCTAGAGGTTTGAGAGCATGTACAATGATGGATAGGTACAGAGATCAAAGGACATTGGCAAAGTCTACTCGCTGTTACTGAATTATCAAAAAGGCTGCAAAAGGAAAAATCACCTGAAGTCGTGTATCCCACTGCAGGTATGACTGAGTGTTAGCTGAATGCTGTTAGACTGACCTCTGTAACGTAAGATACTGTGGCAAGATTTCGAATTGGAGAAATTGCAGCACAGAAAGAGGCCATTCAGCCCATCGCATCCGCGCCAGCCAACAAAGGTCTGACTACATGAATCCCATTTTCCAGCACTCGGCCCTCAGCCCCGGAAGTTATCGCAGAGTTACGAGAGTTTCTGACTCCACCACCCTTTCGGGCTGTGAGTTCCACCATTCTCTGGGTGAAACCATTTCTCTTCAACTCCCCTCGTAGCTTCCTACTCCTATCTTAAATCTGCCCCCTGGTTATTGACCCCCCCCCCTCTCCCTAAGGTGCCTCACTATCCACCCCATAATCTTAACCACCTCTACCAAGTCCCCTCCCAACTTTCACTGCCCCAGTGAAACATAAGAACATAAGAAATAGGAGCAGGAGTAGGCCATCTAGCCCTTCGAGCCTGCCCCGCCATTCAATAAGATCATGGCTGATCTGAAGTGGATCAGTTCCACTTTCCCGCTTTCTCCCCATAACCCTTAATTCCCTTGTCTATCAGAAACCTATCTACTTAAATATACTTAGCGAGGCAGCCTCCACCACTTCAACGGGCAGAGAATTCCAGAGATTCACCACCCTTTGAGTGAAGAAGTTCCTCCTCAACTCCGATCTAAACTGCCCCCCCCTTATCTTGAGGCTGTGCCCCCTAGTCCTGCTATCCTTTCTAAGCGGGAAGAATCTCTCTACCTCTACCCTATCCATCCCCTTCATTATCTTATATGTCTCTATAAGATCCCCCCTCATCCTTCTAAACTCCAACGAGTACAGACCCAGTCTATTTAGTCTCTCTTCATAGTCTAACCCCCTCAACTCCGGTATCAGCCTAGTGAACCTCCTCTGCACTCCCTCCAAGGCCAAAATATCCTTGCGCAGGTGCGGCGCCCAAAACTGCACACAGTACTCCAGCTGCGGCCTCACCAATGCCCTATACAGCTGCAGCAAGACCTCCCTACTTTTATATTCAATCTCCCTCGCTGTGAAGGCCAGCATCCCATTCGCCTTCCTGATCACCTGAAACCAGCCCCAGTCTATCCAATCTCTCCTCAGAGCTCAGACCCTGTGGCCCAGGGAGCTACCCGGTGAATCTCGTCTGCGGTGCAATCACATCCTTCCTATGGCATGGTGACCAGAACTGCGCCCAAACGGGCGGCACGGTAGCACAGTGGTTAGCACTGCTGCTTCACAGCTCCAGGGTCCTGGGTTCGATTCCCGGCTCGGGTCACTGCCTGTGTGGAGTTTGCACATTCTCCTCGTGTCTGCGTGGGTTTTCTCCGGGTGCTCCGGTTTCCTCCCACAGTCCAAAGATGTGCGGGTTAGGTTCATTGGCTATGCTTAAATTGCCCCTTAGTGTCCTGGGATGTGTAGGTTAGAGGGATAAGGGGATAGGGTCTGGGTGGGATTGTGTTCGGTGCAGACTCGATGGGCCGAAGGGCCTGTTTCTGCACTGTAGGGTTCTATGTTCTAATACTCTAGCTGCGGCCTAACCAGTGTTGTATACAGTTCCAGGCATGACCTCCCTGCTCTTAAATTCAATGCATCAGTTAATAAAGGTAAGTAAGTTTCCTTAATCATCTTATCTACCTGCCCTGCCGCCTTCAGGGATTTACACTTCCCTCGGAGCTGATGTTCCAATACTTTCCTATCATTCATAGAGTAATCTCTCGCCTTGTCAGCCCTCCAAGTACAATACCTCACACTTTCCCAGGCTGCCCTGTACATTGATATCCTCCTCATGGCATGGTGGCATAGTGATTGGCACTGCTGCCTCACACATCCAGGGAGTCGGGCTCGGGTCTCTGCTTGTGCACATTCTTCCCGTGTCTGTGTGGGTTTCCTCCGGGTGCTCTGGTTTCCTCCCACAGTATAAAGATCATAGAGTCATAGAACCCTACAGTGCAGAAAGAGGCTCTTCGGCCCATCGAGTCTGCACCCAACACAATCCCACCCAGGCCCTACCCCCCATATCCCTACATATTATACCCACTAATCCCTCTAACCTACACATCCCTAAAGGGCAATTTCTTAGCACGGCCAATCAACCTAACCCGCACATCTTTGGACTGTGGGAGGAAACCGGAGCACCCGGAGGAAACCCACGCAGACACGAGGAGAATGTGCAAACTCCACACACACACACACACACACACACACACACACACACACACACACACACACACACACACACAGTGACCCCGAGCCGGGAATCGAACCCAGGACCCCGGAGCTGTGAAGCAGCAGTGCTAACCCACTGTGCTACCGTGCAGGTTAGGTTGATTGGTCACGCTAACTGTATCGGGGGGACTAGCAGGGTAAATGCATGGATTTATGGGGCTGGTGCCTGGGTGGAATTGTAGCCAGTGCAGACATGATGGGCCAAATGGCCTCCTTCTGCACTGTAGGGATTGTATGACTCTATTTCTCACACTATATACAATTACCACCAGGGCTTGTGTCAATCCTCAAACGCTTTTATCTACTTTTCGCACCTGCTCATTGCCTCAAATTCCTTTCTTCCTTCTCAAGTAACAATCTAATTCCCTTACAATCAAGATAAAGGGGAGGCGGTTTAGAACAGAGTTGAGGAGGAACTTCTTCACTCAAAGGGTGGTGAATCTCTGGAATTCTCTACCCGTTGAAGTGGTGGAGGCTGCCTCGCTAAATATTTTTAAGACGCGGGTTGATGGGTTCTTGATAAGAGAGGGGATTAAGGGTTATGGGGAGAGGGCGGGAATGTGGAGCTGAGCCACGACAGATCAGCCATGATCTTATTGAATGGCGAGGCAGGCTCGAAGGGCTGGATGGCCTACTCCTGCTCCTATTTCTTATGTTCTTATGTTCTTATGAGGTTATGGAGTGACGGTTCACCTTGCAACGCACAGCGTGAGGGCCTATAGAACCCTACAGTGCAGAAACAGGCTCTTCGGCCCATCGAGTCTGCACCGAACACAATCCCATCCAGACCCTATCCCCATATCCCTACACATTTACCTGCTAATCCCTCTAACCTACACATCCCAGGACACAAAGGGGCAATTTTAGCATAGCCAATGAACCTAACCCGCACATCTTTGGACTGTGGGAGGAAACCGGAGCACCCGGAGAAAACCCACGCAGACACGAGGAGAATGTGCAAACTCCATGATACTATAGAACCTGTCAGACATACTATGTTCCATCCAGGGATTTCCCATTTCTTTGGGAGTTGTCCCACAATACTGCTTGAGGAAGAGCAGGAAGTGTTCACGGTCGCGTCAACATTCCCGATTAATAGCTCCAAGGGCAAGGTATCCGATTATTCATTCGTCCCGCTGTTTATGGTAACTGACCAAGATGGCCGCCAGGGCATTCAAACGACATTGGTTGTTTGGTTAGGTTGATTGGCCATGTTAAAATTTCCCCGTTAGTGTACTAGGATGCTTAGGTTAGAGGGATTAGTGGGTAAAATATGTAGGGATATGGGGGTAGGGCCTGGGTCAGTGCAGACTCGATGGGCTGAAGGGTCTCTTTCTGCACTGTAGGGTTCTATGATCTATTCTATGATCTATGAACAACTTACGACAACGACAACTAGCATCTGGGCATCAACTTTGGCAGTAAAACATCTCAAGGCACCTCACGGACGTAATACTGAACGTTGACACAAGGAGATACCAGGACAGGTGAGAAAGAGGGAAGAGGGTGGAGAGGTTGAGCCCAAGGCAGCTGGAGGCACAGCTGTCAGGGGCAGAGCATCTAAAATCATTCAAGGGGCTAAAGTTGGGGGACTGCAGATGCCAGGAGAGCCCCCGAAGGAAGCCCACGCAGACACGGGGAGGATGTGCAGTCTCCACGCACACAGTGACGCAGGCCGGGAATCGAACCTGGGACCCTGGCGCTGTGAGGTAGCTGTGCTAACCCACTGTGCTGCCAACTAATGTAGGTCAGCGATCACAAGGGCGATGGCATCCTTCGCATCCTGGGCAGGATTTTGGATAAACTCAGGTTTTTGTACACGGAATAACAGATAATTGTGAGCAAGTTGCAGGCTGGAATCTCTTTGATAGATTTGTATTAAAATAACAAATTAAGAGAAGCAACAAGGTCAGTTTTCTTGATGGGACAGAGGGCCTGTTCCTTTGGGAAAAGATATTGACTATCTAGCTGATCTGTGCCCCTCATTATTTTATAGACCTCTATAAGATCACCCCTCAGCCCCCTACGCTCCAGAGGAAAAAGTCCCAGTCTATCTAGCCTCTCCTTATAACCCAAACCATCAAGTCCCAGAAGCATCCTCTTCTGCACTCTTCCTAATTTAATAATATCCTTTCTATAATTGGGTGGCCAGAACTATACACAATATTCCAAGTGTGGCCTTACCGTTGTCTTGTACAAGTTCAACAAGACGTCCCAAGTCCTGTGTTCAATGTTCTGACCGATGAAACCAATCATGCTGAATGCCTTCTTCACCACTCTGTCCACCTGTGACTCCACTTTCAAGGAGCTATGAACCTGTACCCCTAGATCTTTTAGTTCTGTAACTCTCCCCAACTCCCGATCTAATGAGTAAGTCCTGCCCTGGTTCGATTTACCAAAATGCATCACCTCACATTTATCTGAATTAAACTCCATCTGCCATTCGTCAGCCCACTGGCCCAATTGATCAAGATCCTGTTGCAATTGGAGATAACTTTCTTCACTGTCCACTATGTCACCAATTTTGGTGTCATCTGCAAACTTACTAACCATGCTTCCTATATTCTCATCCAAATCGTTAATATAAACGACAAATAACATTGGGCCCAGCACTAATCCCTGAGGCACATCGCTGATCACAGGCCTCCAGTTTGAAAAACAACCCTCTACAACCACCCTCTGTCAAGAAGCCAATTGTTTTTACTTTATCTAGAATCAGAGGAACCCTACAGTTCAAAAAGAGGCTACTCGGCCCATCAAGTCTGCATGGCCACTATCCCACCCAGGCCCTAGTCCCATGTCCCTACATATTTTATCCACTAATCCCTCTAACCTATGCATCACAGGGGCAATCTTAGCATGGCCAATTAACCTAACTCGCACATCTTTGGACTGGAATTTTGTATCCATTTAGCTGCCTCACCCTGGATCCCATGAGATTTAACCTTATGCAACAACCTACCATGCGGTACCTTGTCAAAGGCCTTGCTAAAGTCCATGTAGACAACATCAACTGCACCGCCCTCATCTACCTTCTTGGTTACACCTTCAAAAAACTCAATCAAATTTGTGAGACATGATTTTCCACTCACAAAGCCATGCTGACTGTCCCTAATCAGTCCTTGTGTCTCTAAATGCCTGTAGATCCTGTCTCTCAAACAATTTACCCACCACAGATGTGAGGCTCACTGGCCTGTAGTTCCCAGGCTTTTCCCTGCAGCCCTTTTTAAACAAAGGCACAACATTTTCCCCTCTCCAATCTTCAGGCACCTCACCCATAACTATCAGTGATTCAGATATGTTGGCTCGGGGACCCACAATTTCCTCCCTAGCCTCCCACAATGCCCTGGGATACACTTCATCAGGTCCTGGGGATTTATCTACCTTGATGCACTTTAAGACTTCCAGCACCTCCTTCTCTGTAATATGTACACTCCTCAAGACATCACTATTCATTTCTCCAAGTTCCCTAACATCCATGCTTTTCTCAACAGTAAATACTGATGAGAAATATTCATTTAGGATCTCACCCATCTCTTGTGCATAAATGACCTTGTTGCTCTTTAAGAGGCCCTACTCTCTCTCTTGTTACCCTTTTGCCCTTTATGTATTTGTAGAAGCTCTTTGGATTCTCCTTTGCCTTATCTGCCAAAACAATCTCGTGTCCTTTTTTTAGCCCTCCTGATTTCTCTCTTAATTATACTCCTACACCCGTTATATTCTTCAAGGGATTCAGTTGATCCCAGCTGCCTGTGTATGTCATGTGCCTCTTTCTTCTTCTTGACCAGGACCCCAATATCCCAAGTCATCCAGGGTTCCCAATGTCTACCAGCCTTGCCCATCAATCTAAGAGGAATGCGTTAACCCTGAGCCCTGGTTAGGGCCTCCCACTTACCAGACATCCCTTTGCCTTCCCACAAACTCCCCCAGTTAACTTTTGAAAGTTCCTGCCTGATACCAATCAAAATTGGCCTTGCCCCAATTTAGAATATTAACCTTTGGGCCAGACCTATCCTTCTCCAGAGTTATCTTAAGGCTAATAGAATTATGATCACTGGTCCCAAAGCGATCCCTCACTAACACTTCTGTCACCTGCCCTTCCTTATTTCCTAAGAGGAGGTCAAGTTTTGCCCCCTCTCTAGTCGGGCCATCCACGTACTGAATGAGAAATTCCTCCTGAATACACTCAACAAAATTTCTCTCCATTCAAGCCTATGGCTGTCCCAGTCAATATTGGGAAAGTTAAAATCCCCTACTATTACCACCGTATTTTTCTTGGAGCTATCTGTAATCTTCTTACGTATTTGCTCCTCAATTTCCTGTTGATTATTTGGGGGCCTGTAGTCCACCCTATCAAAGTGATTTCCCCCTTCTTATTTCTCAGGTCTGCCCATATAGACTCAGTGGCTGAACCTTCGGATATATTCCCTCTCAGTACTGCTGTGATGTTTTCCCTAATCAAAAGTGCAACTCCTCTCTTCCCTCCTGTTCTATCTTTCTTATAGCATCTGTAATATTAAGCTGCCAGTCCTGCTCCATGTTTCAGTAATTGCTACAATATCCCAGTCCTAGGTACCCATCAATGCCCTGAGTTCATCTGCTCTGCTCATCAGGCCTCTCACATTGAAACAAATGCAGCTTAAACTGGACTTCCCTTGCTCTAACTTGCTTTTGCCTGGCCTGTCTGGTATCAGGATTGCTAACACTCCCTTTACGCATTAATGTGCTCTCTTTAGAACATAAGAACATAAGAAATAGGAGCAGGAGTAGGCCATCTAGCCCCTCGAGCCTGCCCCACCATTCAATAAGATCATGGCTGATCTGTCGTGGCTCAGTTCCACTTTCCCGCCCTCTCCCCATAACCCTTAATCCCCTCTCTTATCAAAAACCCATCAACCCGTGTCTTAAAAATATTTAGCGAGGCAGCCTCCACCACTTCAACGGGCAGAGAATTCCAGAGATTCACCACCCTTTGAGTGAAGAAGTTCCTCCTCAACTCCGTTCTAAACTGCCTCCCCTTTATCTTGAGGCTGTGCCCCCTAGTCCTACTGTCTTTTTTGAGCGGGAAGAGTCTCTCCACCTCTATCCTATCCATCCCATTCATCATCTTATACGTCTCAATGAGATCTCCCCTCATTCTTCTAAACTCTAACGAGTACAAGCCTAGTTTATTCAGCCTCTCCTCATAGCTCAACCACCTCAACTCCGGTATCAGCCTAGTAAACCTCCTCTGCACTCCCTCCAAGGCCAAAATATCTTTGCGCAGGTGCGGCGACCAAAACTGCACACAGTACTCCAGCTGCGGCCTCACCAATGCCCTATGCAGCTGCAGCAAGACCTCCCTACTTTTATATTCAATCCCCCTCGCTATGAAGGCCAGCATCCCATTCGCCTTCCTGACCACCTGCTGCACCTGCAAGCTGGGTTTTTGCGACTCATGCACAAGGTCCCCGAGGTCCCTCTGCACCGTCGCCTGCTGCAGTTTTTCGCCCCGTAAGTAATAGTCCTTCCTACCATTCTTCCTACCAAAGTGGACCCAATCTTGGTGTCATCAGCAAATTTCGACACCCTACACTCGGTTCCCTCCTCCAGATCATCTATATAAATGGTAAAAAGCTGAGGCCCCAGCACCGACCCCTGGGGCACTCCACTATTCACCATCCGCCAATCCAAATAGCATCCATTGACCCCCACTCTCTGCCTCCTATTTGACTTCTGTGCAATCCTCAACACTCTCTTCTGTCTCCTTACTGCTTCGAGTCTCAACCCGCCTGCTAAACTAGTTTAAACCCTCCCAAATGCCTCCAGCAAATCTCCTCACCAGGAGTTTAGACCCCCTCCAGTTCAGGTGTAACCCATCCCTCTCGAACAGCTCTTCCCAGCGATCCCAATAATCCAAAAATCGAAATCCCTGCACCAGATCTCAAGCCACTCATTCAGCTGCTGAATCTTTCTGTTCCTACGTCGTTGGTACCAATATGTACAACGATCTCGAGCTGCTCACCCTCCCCCTTAGGAATGTCCTGCAATCTCTCAGAGATGTCCTAGACCCAGGCACCAGGGGGGCAACGCACCATCCTGGAGTCTCTGTGCTTCTAACTAGCGAGTTCCCTGTTACTACTGCTCATTTACTCTTTGCCCCACTCTTGTCCCACAGCAGAACCAGCTTTTGCTGGACATTCTCAAGGGGGAAGGTGAGCAACTCGAGGTCATTGTACATATTGGTACCAATGACAAAGGTAGGGAAAGGGATGAGATCCTGAACTGTGAGTATAGAGAGTTAGGCAGCAGGACCTCAAAGGTAGTAATTTCTGAACTACTATCGGTGGTCGTGTGCTACCGAGAGTAGGAATAGGAAGATTAGGCAGATGAATGAGTTTTTTTTTATAGAACCCTACAGTGCAGAAACAGGCCCTTCGGCCCATCGAGTCTGCACCGAACACAATCCCACCCAGGCCCTATCCCCATATCCCTACACATTTACCTGCTAATCCCTCTAACCTACACATCCCAGGACACTAAGGGGCAATTTTAGCATAGCCAATGAACCTAACCCGCACATCTTTGGACTGTGGGAGGAAACCGGAGCACCCGGAGAAAACCCACGCAGACACGAGGAGAATGTGCAAACTCCACACAGGCAGTGACCCGAGCCGGGAATCGAACCCAGGACCCTGGAGCTGTGAAGCAGCAGTGCTAACCCACTGTGCTACCGTGCCGCCGTACCGTACCGTTTAATGCGGAAAAGTGTGAGGTAATTCACTATGGCAGGAATAACAGATGTGTAGAGTATAGGGCTAACGGGAGGACTCTGAATAGTGTGGAGGAGCAGAGGGATCTAGGTGTATGTGTACATAGATCCCTGACAGTTGGAAATCAAGTAGATAAGGTTGTTAAGAAGGCGTACGGTGTCTTGGCGTTTATTGGTAGGGGGATTGAATTTAGGAGTCGCAGCGTCATGTTGCAACTGTACACTACTCTGGTACGGCCGCACTTTGAGTACTGTGTGCAGTTCTGGTCCCCACATTACAGGAAGGATGTAGAGGCATTGGAGAGGGTGCAGAGGAGGTTTACCAGGATGTTGCCTGGTATGGAGGGAAGGTCCTATGAGGAGAGACTGAGGGATTTGAGGTTGTTTTCGTTAGAAAGAAGGCGGCTAAGAGGGGACCTTATTGAAACGTATAAGATGATTAGAGGTTTAGATAGGGTGGACAGTGATAGCCTTTTTCCTCGGATGGAGAAAGCTAGCACGAAGGGGCACGGCTTTAAATTAAGGGGGGGTAGTTATAGGACGGATGTCAGGGGTAGGTTCTTTACCCAGAGGGTGGTGAGGGATTGGAATGCCCTGCCTGCTGCAGTTGTAAATGCACCTAGTTTGGGGGCGTTTAAGAGATCCGTGGATAGGTTTATGGATGGAAAGGGATTGGTTTAGGTTAGAGGGTCATTGTTTTTTTCTTAATTGGTCGGCACAACATCGTGGGCCGAAGGGCCTGTTCTGCGCTGCGCTGAAGAAAAAGGAGGCTTATGTTCGGATGAGGCTTGAGGGCTCAGGTAGTGCATTAGAAAGTTTTAGATTGGCTAGGAGGGAGTTGAAGAGGGAGTTAAGAAGGGCCAAAAGAGGGCATGAGATGATTTTGGCTGATAGGATTAAGGAGAACCCTAAGGCGTTTTACAGGTATGTCAAGAACAGAAGGTTGGTTAGGACAAGATTAGGGCCAGTTACAGACAGTAGAGGGAAGCTGTGTGTGGAACCGGAGGAGATTGGAGAGGCGTTGAACCAATATTTCTCTTCGGTGTTCACGCAAGGGGACAGGAATGTAGCTGAGGAGGACACTGGGGTGCAGGGGTGTGAAATAGATAGTATTGCAGTTGATACGGGGGATGTGCTGGATATTTTAGAGGGTTTGAAAATAGATAAGTCCCCTGGTCCAGATGGGATTTACCCTAGGATTCTTTGGGAGGCAAGAGGGGTGATTGCGGAGCCTCTGGCTCTGATCTTCAGGTCGTCGTTAGTCTCTGGTATAGTACCAGAAGATTGGAGGACAGCAAATGTTGTCCCATTGTTTAAGAAGGGGAGAAGGGACTTCCCTGGGAATTATAGACCGGTGAGTCTTACTTCTGTGGTGGGTAAGGTTTTGGAAAGGATTATTAGAGACAGGATTTATAGTTATTTGGAAAGTAATGAGTTGATTAGAGATAGTCAGCATGGTTTTGTAGCGGGTAGGTCATGCCTTACTAACCTTATCGAGTTCTTTGAGAAAGTGACCAAAGAGGTGGATAGGGGTAAGGCAGTTGATGTGGTGTATATGGATTTTAGCAAGGCGTTTGATAAGGTTCACCATGGTAGGCTTCTGCAGAAAATGCAGATGTATGGGATTGGGGGTGATCTAGGTAATTGGATCAGGAATTGGCTAGCAGATAGGAGACAGAGAGTGGTGGTTGATGGGAAATATTCGTCATGGAGTTCGGTTACAAGTGGTGTGCCTCAGGGATCTGTTTTGGGGCCACTGCTGTTTGTAATTTTTATTAATGATCTGGATGAGGGTATAGTTGGGTGGATTAGTAAGTTTGCTGATGACACCAAAGTCGGAGGTGTGGTAGATTGTGAGGAAGGGTGTCATAGTTTGCAGGATGACTTAGAAAGGTTGCAGAGCTGGGCTGAAAGGTGGCGAATGGAGTTTAATGTGGAGAAGTGTGAGGTAATTCATTTCGGTAGGAATAACAGATGTGTTGAGTATAGGGCTAACGGGAGGACTTTGAATAGTGTGGAGGAGCAGAGGGATCTAGGTGTATGTGTACATAGATCCCTGAAAGTTGGGAATCAAGTAGATAAAGTTGTTAAGAAGGCATACGGAGTTTTGGCGTTTATTGGTAGGGGGATTGAATTTAGGAGTCGTAGCGTCATGATGCAACTGTACACATCTCTGGTGCGGCCGCACTTGGAGTTTTGTGTGCAGTTCTGGTCCCCACATTACAAGAAGGATGTAGAGGCTTTGGAGAGGGTGCAGAGGAGGTTTACCAGGATGTTGCCTGGTATGGAGGGGAGATCCTATGAGGAGAGATTGAGAGATTTGGGGTTGTTTTCGCTGGAAAGAAGGCGGCTAAGAGGGGATCTCATTGAATCATATAAGATGATTAGAGGTTTAGACAGGGTAGATAGTGATAGCCTTTTTCCTAGGATGGAGAAAGCTAACACGAGGGGGCACGATTTTAAATTAAGGGGGGGTAGTTATAGGACAGATGTCAGGGGTAGGTTCTTTACCCAGAGGGTGGTGAGGGACTGGAATGCCCTACCAGCTGCAGTTGTAAATGCACCTAGTTTGGGGGCGTTTAAAAGATCTGTGGATAGGTTTATGGATGAAAAGGGATTGGTTTAGGCTAGTGGGTCATTGTTTTTGTAACTGGTCGGCGCAACATCGTGGGCCGAAGGGCCTGTTCTGCGCTGTAATGTTCTATGTTCTATGTTCTATGTTCTATGTTCTATGTTCTATGTTCTATGAGTGGCTTGAGAGCTGGTGCAGGTATCACAGGCCTGGCTGCAGCTGGTATCTCTCCCTAACAGGCTGTCCCCCTCAACAGTATCCATAACAGTACCTATCTGAAAGGGGAATAGCCACAGGGAACTCTTGCACCACCTGCCTGTCTCTCCTGTCAGTCACCCATCTACCTGTCTGAGCCTGTTGTGTGACAACCTCCCTGTAACTGGTGTCTCTCACACTCTCTGCCTCCTGTATACTCCACAGTGCATCCACCTGCCACTCCAACCGAACAATGCAGTCTGTGAGGAGTTGCACTTCCTGCAGACAAAGTTGTCTGGGAAACTAGATTTTGCCCTAATTTCCCACATCTGGCAGGAGGAGCATACCATTGCACGAGCTGCCATATTGCTCTTATACAGGTAAAAGGATGAAAGAATCTCCTTTCCCGTATTTGTCATCTTCCGGACAACTTTTTTTTTGGTTAGAGGATCTTGGGTCTGCAACACAGGAAGGACCTGGCTGCAACTTCTAGAACATTCTTCACCTCCCACCCCTACAGCTGTAAAAAACTGTATGAAGAACAGTTCCCCCTTTCCCCCTCTTCCAACAGTAACACTGACCTCTGATAGAATTGGGTTCAGTTCTCGCATCCTGCTGTTCCTCCATGTGCTTATGAGGCCTCCTAGCTCCAGGCCTCAGGCCTCAGGCTGTAGTACTGGACTCTCTGCCTTCACTCAGCCACTCTTAACAGGCTCCAATGCAGCTCCCAGCAGCAAGGGGCAAACAGCTGTTCCAGCTGCTCGTAGCAAGGCAAAAGCCAAGATAACCGTACCCCAACCCATCCCATCCCCTCTCCAAATCCCTCCACAACCCCATCCCCATCTCCCTACCCAACCCCATCCCCAACCCCCTCCCCAACCCTGTCCCCAACCCCCTCCCCAACCCCCTACCCAACCCCATCCCCAACCCCCTCCCCAACCCTGTCCCCAACCCCCTCCCCATCCCTGTCCCCAACCCCCTCCCCAACCCTGTCCCCAACCCCCTCCCCATCCCCCTCCCTACCTGCTCCCAATTCCCCTTCCCATCCCCCTCCACCCTCCCCCTCCCTACCCTTCCCCACACTTACCACCTTCCCCTCGTCATCCCCTTGCCACCCCCTTTCCCTCCCTATCCCCTACCCCCTCCCTCCCCCTGCCCCTCCCTGTCCGCCTCCCCATCCCACTCCCCTACCCCCTCCCAATCCCCCTCCCCATCCCCTTCCCTACCCCCTCCCCAATCCCCACCCTACCCCCTCCCAATCCCCTCCCCATCCCCCACCCTACCCCCTCCCAATCCCCTTCCCAATCCTCCTCCGCCATCCCCCTCCCCACCCTTACTCCCTTCCCCTCATCATCTCCTTGCCACCCCCTCTCCCTCCCTACCCCTTCCCCCTTCCTTCCCCACCCCTACCGCCTCCCTCTCCCTACCCCTTCCCCTCCCCGCCCCAGCCCCTCTCCACCCCCTCCCCCTCTCCACCACCTCCCCACCCTGTCCCCCTCCCTCAGCTACCTCTCTCCCCCTCTCTCTCTCTCTCTCTCCCTCTCCTCCCCCCCTCCCCATCTTCCCCCCTACCCCCAATCCACTGTAGAACCAGGGCGACATTTTTGCAGACCCTTCCCTGTGTCTGCCTTATAAAGAGCTCGGGTTCCAACCATTGCCTGTTACCAGGGGAACTCGTATTCAACAAACCCCAAAGGAGACCAATTACTGATTCCCCATGGAACTCATTGGGGGGGGGGGGGCGGTATCCCAGGGCGAGTGCTGTATTAGCGGAGTGTGCCGTGTGTCGCTATGTGTCTCGAAGCCAATGCCCTCCGTGCTTGAGTCTTGAATAAACTATCGCAACTAATTCTCCTTGGTAGAAATTGAATTCAATAAATCCAGTCATCTGAGGGTTAGTTTCAACAAAACTGACCATGAAACCTGCTGGAAAGTGATTTAAAAATCTAGTTAGCCAATATTTTTCCAGAAAGGTAATATACAGGTCTCTGTGTGTGAGCCCCCAATGCCACAGATAGTCACTCCAGTGGTATATTGGCCACTGGAGTGACTGAGACAGCTTGAAAAATGAATGCTCTCTCCCTCCCGCACAGCATATAAGAACATAAGAACATAAGAAATAGGAGCAGGAGTAGGCCATCTAGCCCTTCGAGCCTGCCCCGCCATTCAATAAGATCATGGCTGATCTGTCATGGCTCAGCTCCACCTTCCCGCCTTCTCCCCATAACCCTTAATCCCCTTGCCTATCAAAAACCCATCAACCCGTTTCTTAAAAATATTTAGCGAGGCAGCCTCCACCACTTCAACGGGCAGAGAATTCCAGAGATTCACCAGCCTTTGAGTGAAGAAGTTCCTCCTCAACTCTGTTCTAAACCGCCCCCCCTTTATCTTGAGGCTGTGCCCCCTAGTCCTACTGTCTTTTTTGAGCGGGAAGAGTCTCTCCACCTCTATCCTATCCATCCCATTCATCATCTTATACGTCTCAATGAGATCTCCCCTCATTCTTCTAAACTCTAATGAGTACAAGCCTAGTTTATTCAGCCTCTCCTCATAGCTCAACCCCCTCAACTCTGGCATCAGCCTAGTAAACCTCCTCTGCACTCCCTCCAAGACCAAAATATCCTTGCGCAGGTGCGGCGCCCAAAACTGCACACAGTACTCCAGCTGCGGCCTCACCAATGCCCTGTACAGCTGCAGCAAGACCTCCCTACTTTTATATTCAATCCCCCTCGCTATGAAGGCCAGCATCCCATTCGTCTTCCAGCAACTAGAATTGAGAATGGCAATCAGTGTGAGCGTGCTACCTGCATTCTGCAAACAGATCAAAATAAAATGTCTAGTTTCGTGGGCATTTGTCGTAAAGAGTTTCTGATCTCACTTTCCAATAGTGCGATAAACATTCAGAGTTAATACTCCTCTTGGTACCAATTCGCCAGCCAACTGTAATAATATTTCACTTACTTGGATAAATTGTTCAGCTTTCCTGGCTTCAGTATATATAACCCAAGAGCCTTCTGCTCTGTCCTCGTAACAAGATATTTCTCACCCTTAAAATCATCCAAATGACACAGCTCCCATATCCTTCCTGTAATAGAACAAAGAACAGTGCAACGTAGGAACAGACACCACTGCCCTCCACGTCTGCGCGAATCACGTTATCCTGTCTAGACCAACAATATGTATCCCTCTATTCCCCTTCTGTCCATGTGTGTTTTGGCCTTGGAGGGAGTGCAGAGGAGGTTTACTAGGCTGATACCGGAGTTGAGGGGATTGAGCTATGAGAGGCTGAATAAACTAGGCTTGTACTCGTTAGAGTTTAGAAGAATGAGGGGAGATCTCATTGAGACGTATAAGATGATGAATGGGATGGATAGGATAGAGGTGGAGAGACTCTTCCCGCTCAAAAAGACAGTAGGACTAGGGGGCACAGCCTCAAGATAAAGGGGGGGCGTTTAGAATGGAGTTGAGGAGGAACTTCTTCACTCAAAGGGTGGTGAATCTCTGGAATTCTCTGCCTGTTGAAGTGGTGGAGGCTGCCTCGCTAAATATTTTCAAGAAGCGGGTTGATGGGTTTTTGATAAGAGAGGGGATTAAGGGTTATGGGGAGAGGGCGGGAAGGTGGAGCTGAGCCACGACAGATCAGCCATGATCTTATTGAATGGCGGGGCAGGCTCGAAGGGCCAGATGGCCTACTCCTGCTCCTATTTCTTATGTTCTTATGTTTATCCAGATAACTCTTAAATATCACTTCCGTATCTGCCTCAACAACCTCACTTGGCAATGCATTCCAGGCACCCACCATCCTTTGTGTAAAAAAACTTGCCCCGCACATCTCCACTGCACCTTTCTCCCCTTATCTTGAACAACACAGCACGGGAAACAGGCCCTTCGACCCAACGAGCCCGTGCCGCCATCTTAACATTACCAGTCCCCCCTCCACCCATGACCCTTGTCAATGCTTATGGCACTCCACATGGAGGGGAGACTAATTTAGGGACAATTTGTTACACCAATCAGCCTAAGAGCACATCTTTGGGGTGTGGGAGGAAACCGGAGCACCCGGAGAAAACCCACGCAAGCACGGGGAGAATGCGCAAACTCCCCGCAGACACCGACCCAAATCCATGTGTCTGCACAGCAATCAGTGATAGTCACTGAGCTGTCGTCTTGCCCAGTATCTGGTCCAGTTTAAGCACACACTAACGACATGAAGCACGAGGCAACTCTCGAAACAACATCCAAGAGCAGCCCTCGTACGACCCATCGTGTGTGTGCCCCTCGTTGGACAACAAGGTGGACCGAATTGCCTGTGGGTTAACTTGTGCCCCTTGTAAGTGTCATTTCTGCCCTGGGAAAACTGTTCACCTTATCTACACCTCCCATAATTTTATAAACTTCTATCAGGTCGCCCCTCAGCCTCCGTCTTTCCAGGGAGAACAATCCCAGTTTATTCAACCTCTCCTCATAGCTAATACCAGGCAACATCCTGGTGAACCTTTCCTGCACTCTCTCCAAGGCCTACACATCCTTCTGGTTGTGTGGAGACCAGAATCGGACACAGTATTCCAAATGTGGCCTAACCAATATGTTATAGAACTGTAACATAATTTGTCAACTTTTATACTCGATGTCCTGTCCGATGAAGGCGAGCATTGTATATACTTTCTTCACCACCTTTTCCACCTCTGCTGCCACTTCTAAGGATCTGGGGACCTGTATTCCCAGATCTCTCCGTGAGCTCATGCTCCCGCGATTCTGCCATTTATTTTACTGCTCCCACTTGAGTTGGATCTACCAAAATGCGTCACTTCACATTTATCTGGATTAAATTCCATCTGCCGTTTCTCCACCCAATTTCCCAGTTCATCTATATCCTGCTGTATTCTCTGACAATCTTTATCGCTATCCTCAACTCTGCCTATCTTAGTATCATCCGCAAACTCGCTAATCAGACCAGCTATGATTTTATTTTCCAAGTCATTTATATATATTACAAACAGCAGATGCCCCATCCTTGTAGAACACCACTAGTTACAGACCTCCATTCAGAAAAAACACCCTTCCACCACCAGCCTCTGTCTCCTGTGGCCAAACTAGTTCTGTACCCATCCAGCTAGTTCACCTGACCCTGTGTGATTTAATCTTTTGCATCAGTTTGCCATGAGGGACCTTGTCAAATGCTTTAGTAAAGTCCATATAGACAACATCCACAGCCCTTCCCTCCATCATTTTTGTAACCTCCTCAGAAAACTCTGTTAAATTAGTGAGACACGGCCTCCTACATACAAAACAAAGAACAAAACAGCCCAGGAAACAGGCCCTTCAGCTCAAGGAGCCCACACCGCCATACTGTCTGTCCCTAACAAGACCTTTCAGTTCCAAATGTACATAAATCCTATCTCGAAGAATCTTCTCCAACAGTTTCCGATCACTGATGTCAAGCTCACTGGCCTATAATTAGGAGCAGCACGGTAGCACAGTGGGTTAGCACTGCTGCTTCACAGCTCCAGGGTCCTGGGTTCGATTCCCGGCTCGGGTCACTGTCTGTGTGGAATTTGCACATTCTCCTCGTGTCTGCGTGGGTTTCCTCCGGGTGCTCCTGTTTCCTCCCACAGTCCAAAGATGTGCGGGTTAGGTTGATTGGCCGTGCTAAGAAATTGCCCCTTAGTGTCCAGGGATGTGTAGGTTAGAGGGATTAGTGGGTAAAATATCTGGGGATAGGGCCTGGGTGGGATTGCGGTCGGTGCAGACCCGATGGGCCAAATGGTCTCTTTCTGTACTGGGGGGGGGGGGGGGGGGGGGGGTTCTACGATCTATGATCTACCCGAGTTATCCTTCTTAAATAATGGGACATAGAATGGAAAATTCTTTCAGATATGTGAAAATATGACCCCGTTAATGGACAAATTTCGCAGGCCACATGACCAGGCTGGAATCACTGGAGCGTATGAACCTAGGCCTATCGAGAGTGTGAGCATACATTCCCGGGCCTGGAGGCTTTGGTTTTCCGAATGGGCCACCCCTATCGTTCCAGTCCTGAAACCAGATCGCACCGTGAGGATCTACGAGAACTACAAACTAACAGGAAACAGGGGATCTCAGCTGGTTCATTAATCCAGTCCCAGGATACAGGACCTCTAAGTTAACAAGGGACCTCAAATATACTAAGCCAGACCTAAGTCATGCTTATCAGCAGCTGGAACTGGAAGAGGACTCCAGAAAGTTAGTTTCCAATAAATAACCACAGGGGGTTACATCAGGACACCCGATTACCATTTGGTGTCTGCGTGTCACCAGTGCATCGCGGAGAGCCCGTTACAGGGAATCCCCAAAGTGGTGGGACACTCGGACAATGTTCTAATTACAGGTGTGTCTCAAACCTGGAAGAGGTCCTCGAGAGATTTAAGGTACAGGTTTACAAGCAGAGAAATGTGCTTTTCGAGCTGATGAGGTTACCTACCTCAGTTTGAAAGTGAATGCATAGGGGTTACATCCCCTCAGAGATTAAGTGAAAGTCACAAGGAACAATGGTGCCTCACAAAGTGACAGAAAGTGAAGTTCTTCTTAGAAAGGTTGTTAAGAAGGCATACGGTGTCTTGGCGTTTATTGGTCGGGGGATTGAATTTAGGAGTCGCAGCGTCATGATGCAACTGTACACAACTCTGGTGCGGCCACACTTAGAACCCTACAGTGCAGAAACAGGCCCTTCGGCCCATCGAGTCTGCACCGAACACAATCCCACCCAGACCCTATCCCCATATCCCTGCACATTTTACCTGCTAATCCCTCTAACCTACACATCCCAGGACACTAAGGGGCAATTTTAGCATAGCCAATGAACCTAACCCGCACATCTTTGGAATGTGCTTGGAGTACTGTGTGCAGTTCTGGTCCCCACATTACAGGAAGGATGTGGAGGCTTTGGAGAGGGTGCAGAGGAGGTTTACCAGGATGTTGCCTGGTATGGAGGGGAGATCCTATGAGGAGAGGCTGAGGGATTTGGGGTTGTTTTTGCTGGAAAGAAGGCGGCTAAGAGGGGACCTTATTGAAACATATAAGATGATTAGAGGTTTAGACAGGGTAGATAGTGATAGCCTTTTTCCTAGGATGGAGAAAGCTAGCACGAGGGGGCACGACTTTAAATTAAGGGGGGGTAGTTATAGGACTGATGTCAGGGGTAGGTTCTTTACCCAGAGGGTGGTGAGGGATTGGAATGCCCTGCCTGCTGCAGTTGTAAATGCGCCTAGTTTGGGGGCGTTTAAGAGATCTGTGGATAGGTTTATGGATGGAAAGGGATTGGTTTAGGTTAGAGGGTCATTGTTTTGTAACTGGTCGGCGCAACATCGTGGGCCGAAGGGCCTGTTCTGCGCTGTAATGTTCTATGTTCTATAGTCAGTTCCTGTGGAAGATTCCTGCTAAACAATTCTGGCCTCCCCCCTCCACCAGCTTTTAGAGGAACATCAGCGTGGCAGAGTGAGAAAGAGGCTTCTGTTAAAGTCAAATAGGCTTTACAATCATTGACATCACTCACTCACATTGAAACTAGCACTGTCCTCACTGCGACACCTCGCCGTACAGAGTAGGAGTCGTTCTATCCTTTGGATGGCGGATGGAATGGAAAGGCCAATTGTCCTTGCTTCGAGGGCTTTGTCAGTTGCTGAGAAAAAAATACTGAGAAATCGATCAAGAAAGCCTCGCAGACATCTACACGGTGAGGGGGTTTCACCAGTATGTCTATAGACCACACTTCACCATCGTAACTGGCGTTGGAGCTTTCCTGTAGAGGCAGCTCCAGCAGCAAATGAGAACCGCATCCAGTTGGAACGTACCAGCCTCTGATCGAGAGGTTCCAAAACCTGCGGTAGGCCCAAGGTCATAGAACATAGAACATTACAGCGCAGAACAGGCCCTTCGGCCCACGATGTTGCGCCGACCAGTTACAAAAACAATGACCCACTAGCCTAAACCAATCCCTTTTTGTCCATAAACCTATCCACAGATCTCTTAAACGCCCCCAAACTAGGTGCATTTACAACTGCAGCAGGCAGGGCATTCCAGTCCCTCACCACCCTCTGGGTAAAGAACCTACCCCTGACATCCGTCCTGTAGCTACCCCCCCTTAATTTAAAGCCATGCCCCCTAGTTCTAGCTTTCTCTATCCGAGGAAAAAGGCTATCACTGTCCACCCTATCTAAACCTCTAATCATCTTATATGTTTCAATAAGATCCCCTCTTAGCCGCCTTCTTTCCAACGAAAACAACCCCAAATCCATCTCTGGCTTTAGTGGCTGGTGGTAGCTGCAAACTGCCAGTGGAAAAGATCTCCAAGAAGATTGTGCGTATCGACTCAGACATCAAGTTTCTACAAAGATCCAAGACTCATGAGGATGGGATCTTGGGTTCATGTCACACTATCTGTAACCCCCATGACTTGCCTGGGTTTGCAAAATCTCACTAATTGGAGACAATACACATCTCTTTAACCTGTGCTTAACCCTCTCTCCACTCACATTGTCTGCACCTTTAAGACTTGATTACCTGTAAAGACTCGCATTCCAACCATTATTTTGTAAATTGAGCTTGTGTCTTTATACACCCTGTTTGTGAATAGAAATCCCACTCATAAGAAATAGGAAATAGGAGCAGGAGTAGGCCATCCAGCCCTTCGAGCCTGCCCCGCCATTCAATAAGATCATGGCTGATCTGTCGTGGCTCAGTTCCACTTTCCCACTTTCTCACCATAACCCTTAATTCCCCTGTCTATCAGAAACCTATCTACCCGTGACTTAAATATATACAGCGAGGTAGCCTCCACCACTTCAACGGGCAGAGAATTCTAGAGATTCACCACCCTTTGAGTGAAGAAGTTCCTCCTCAACTCCGATCTAAACCACCCCCCACTTATCTTGAGGCTGTGCCCTCTAGTCCTGCTGTCCTTTCTGAGCAGGAAGAACCTCTCCACCTCTATCCTTTCCATCCCATTCATCATCTTATATGTCTCAATAAGATCCCCCCCTCATCCTTCTAAACTCTAACGAGTACAAGCCCAGTTTATTCAGCCTCTCCTCATAGTTCAACCCCCTCAACTCTGGTATCAGCCTAGTAAACCTCCTCTGCACTCCCTCCAAGGCCAAAATATCCTTGCGCAGGTGCGGCGACCAAAACTGCACACAGTACTCCAGCTGCGGCCTCACCAGTGCCCTGTACAGTTGCAGCAAGACCTCCCTACTTTTATATTCTATTCCCCTCGCTATGAAGGCCAGCATCCCATTCGCCTTCCTGACCACCTGCTGCACCTGCAAGCTGGGTTTTTGCGACTCATGCACAAGGACCCCCAGGTCCCTCTGCACCGTAGCATGCTGCAGCTTTTCGCCACGTAAGCAGTGGTCCTTCCTGTTATTATTCCTGTCAAAGTGGAATGAAGGAGCAGCACTCTGAAAGCTAGTGGCTTTTGCTACCAAATAAACCTGTTGGACTTTAACCTGGTGTGGTCAGACTGCTTACTGGCTGAGGCAGAGGAACGGGCTGGCACGGGCCTAGTTCCTGAGGTACAGCACAGGAAACAGACCCTCCGAGGCGGTTAACACATCTGCTCCAAGAGCGGATCTTGTGTTGCCAGCTGTGAAGGAACCTCTGACAGAGTTACAGCATCCCGCACAGTTGGGAGTCTCCACACTGATTGATATTATATAGAACATAGAACAT
Source organism: Prionace glauca (assembly GCA_037974335.1). Lineage (NCBI taxonomy): Eukaryota > Metazoa > Chordata > Chondrichthyes > Carcharhiniformes > Carcharhinidae > Prionace > Prionace glauca. The sequence continues at coordinate 58,801,867 of CM075737.1, forward strand.
TACAGCACAAACAGGCCCTTCGGCCCACGAGTTGCGCCGATCACATCAACCCCACCAATCTACAGACCTATCTATAACCCCCAATCCCATTAAACCCCATATACTCATCCAGAAGTCTTTTAAAAGACCCCAGCGAGTTCGCCTCCACCACCGATGACGGTAGCCGATTCCATTCACTCACCACCCTCTGAGTGAAAAACTTACCCCTAACATCACCTCTGTACTTCCCTCCCCGCACCTTAAATCTGTGTCCTCTCGTAGCGACCATTTCAACCCGGGGAAATAGCCTCTGAGAGTCCACCCTATCTATTCCTCTCAACATTTTATAAACTTCTATCAGGTCGCCTCTCAACCTTCGCCTCTCCAGGGAAAAGAGTCCCAGCTCCCTCAACCTATCTTCATAAGGCATGCCTCCCAGTCCAGGCAACATCCTTGTAAATCTCCTCTGCACCCTTTCAATAGCTTCTACATCTTTCCTATAGTGAGGCGACCAGAACTGCGCACAGTACTCCAAATGAGGCCTGACGAGGGTCCTGTAAATTATGTACCATCTTTCCCTGGTGTCCCTTCTCTCATATTGCTATTAGCCTGCCAGATGTGTGAAGTTCTTCTCTTTATCATGGGCAGTGCGAGAAGTTAGCAGGGGGAAGGAATGTGGTAGCTTTAATGGACCATCTTTCACGAGCCACGTGACCAGACTGAGGCATTGGAATGAGAGCGCGAGATACTGGTCCCGTGGGGAGTCAGGGCGGACATTCCCTGGTGTTGGAGACAGAGCGTTGTCAGCAGGAGACTGTGCTCGTTGTTGGATACGTTGTTGGATTTCTTCTCAGTCAATAAATCCTCGACTTTGCCACTTGCCACATTGAGTTGCCTCGAGTTACTACGAGATATCTGTAGAGAATCTTAGACAAAGACACACTCAAACCCCTACATCGACAGGGATGAAATTCCCTGTATTTGCTAAACTTTAGCCAGATTCTGTTGTGACCGGTTTCTTGAAGCAGTGTACCTCGAGCAGTGTTTTAAACCCCTGTCGTTCGTTCTCATCTCAAAGAAGACTTGAATTCCTCGCAAAAGGGTTTGTGTATTCTAGTGAAACAACAGAAGACGCACATCATTTTCTCAGGCCCCATCGGGTAAACCTCACCTCCATACATTCTTCTGTAATTTCTCACTCTTTTATCCGACAGTTTTGCCAGTTCATGCTAAAGCCTTCAATCATATGATTATACGTTACTGGGCCTACAACAATTGACAAACCCTTCTCAGGAACTCCAGAGGTTGAGATTTTCCACAGCTAATAAAACAACGATCAAATTTAGAACATTCCAGCGCAGTACAGGCCCTTCGGCCCTCGATGTTGCGCCGACCAGTGGAACCAATCTAATGACCCTCTAACCTAAACTATTCCAATGTTATCCATATGCCTATCCACTGACCATTTGAACGCCCTTAAAGTTGGCGAGTCCACAACTGCTGCAGGCAGGGCATTCCACGCCCTTACTACCCTCTGAGTAAAGAACCTACCTCTGACATCCGTCCTATAATTACCACCCCTTAATTTAAAGCTATGTCCCCTCGTGTTAGCCGTCACCATCCGAGGATAAAGGCTCTCACTGTCCACCCTATCTAATCCTCTGATCATCTTGTATGCCTCGATTAGGTCACCTCTTAACCTTCTTCTCTCTAACGAAAACAACCTCAAGTCCCTCAGCCTTTCCTCATAAGACCTTCCCACCATACCAGGCAACATCCTGGTAAACCTCCTCTGCACCCTTTCCAATGCCTCCACATCTTTCTTATAATGCGGCGACCAGAACTGTACGCAATACTCCAAGTGCGGCCGCACCAGAGTTTTGTACAGTTGTAACGTGACCTCACGGCTCCGAAATTCAATCCCTTTACCAATTTCCACAGCATCATCACATTAGTTAGATCAGCAATAAATTTGTGACCTCTTCTGGTTTGAAAATATTCGGCCAATAATATTCAGTAATTTTTGTTGGAATTAAGCTCGTTTATAGATTAGTTACACTAATTCACACAGTTGAGAACAAACACAACTGTGTATTTTCCGATGTTGAAATAGATAGGTAAATTATGTCAGATATACGCATGTACCATTGTCAGAAAGCTCCCTTTAAAAACCCCGGGGTCCGAAACTCTACCACATTCCCAGTATCTCCTTTGGCCTTGGATGGGTCTTACAATCTCTCCTGAGGGAAACCGTAAAATCCCAATCAGTGAGTGAGCTTTGAAACACATTTTTCTTTCATTTGTTCATGTGATGTGTCCATCATATTCGTCATGGAGTTCGGTTACGAGTGGTGTGCCTCAGGGATCTGTTTTGGGGCCACTGCTGTTTGTAATTTTTATTAATGATCTGGATGAGGGTATAGTTGGGTGGATTAGTAAATTTGCTGATGACACCAAAGTCGGAGGTGTGGTAGATTGTGAGGAAGGGTGTCATAGTTTGCAGGGTGACTTAGACAGGTTGCAGAGCTGGGCCGAGAGGTGGCGGATGGAGTTTAATGTGGAGAAGTGTGAGGTAATTCATTTCGGTAGGAATAACAGATGTGTTGAGTATAGGGCTAACGGGAGGACTTTGAATAGTGTGGATGAGCAGAGGGATCTAGGTGTATGTGTACATAGATCCCTGAAAGTTGGGAATCAAGTAGATAAGGTTGTTAAGAAGGCATACGGTGTCTTGCCGTTTATTGGTAGGGGGATTGAATTTAGGAGTCGCAGCGTCATGATGCAACTGTACACAACTCTGGTGCGGCCGCACTTGGAGTATTGTGTGCAGTTCTGGTCCCCACATTACAGGAAGGATGTAGAGGCTTTGGAGAGGGTGCAGAGGAGGTTTACCAGGATGTTGCCTGGTATGGAGGGGAGATCCTATGAGGAGAGACTGAGAGATTTGGGGTTGTTTTCACTGGAAAGAAGGCGGCTAAGAGGGGATCTTATTGAAGCATATAAGATGATTAGAGGTTTAGACAGGGTAGATAGTGATAGCCTATTTCCTAGGATGGAGAAATCTAGCACGAGGGGGCACGACTTTAAATTAAGGGGGGGTAGTTATAGGACGGATGTCAGGGGTAGGTTCTTTACCCAGCAGGTGGTGAGGGATTGGAATGCCCTGCCTGCTGCAGTTGTAAATGTGCCTAGTTTGGGGGCGTTTAAGAGATCTTTGGATAGGTTTATGGACGAAAAGGGATTGGTATAGGCTAGTGGGTCATTGTTTTGTAACTGGTCGGCGCAACATCGTGAGCCGAAGGGCCTGTTCTGCGCTGTAATGTTCTATGTTCTATGTTATATCACTGGCTGGGTCAGCATTTGAATCATAGAACCCTACAGTGCAGAAAGAGGCTATTCAGCCCATGTACCAACCACAATCCTATCCCCATATCTCTACATATTTACCGTTAACCCCTCTAACCTTCTGAACTCGTTGGAGTTTAGAAGGATGAGGGGGGATCTTATAGAGACATGTAAGATAATGAAAGGGATGGATAGGGTAGAGGTAGATAGATTCTTCCTGCTCAGAAAGGACAGCAGGACTAGAGGGCACAGCCTCAAGATAAGGGGGGGCTGCAGTTTAGATCAGAGTTGAGGAGGAACTTCTTCACTCAAAGGGTGGTGAATCTCTGGAATTCTCTGCCCGTTGAAGTGGTGGAGGCTGCCTCGCTGAATATATTTAAGTCACGGGTAGATAGGTTTCTGATAGACAGGGGAATTAAGGGGAGAAAGCGGGAAAGTGGAACTGATCCACTTCAGATCAGCCATGATCTTATTGAATGGCGGGGCAGGCTCGAAGGGCTAGATGGCCTACTCCTGCTCCTATTTCTTATGTTCTTATGTTCTTATGTAACCTACGTATCTTGGTATGCTTGTCAGTGTGACTGATAGGAAGTAGGTAAACACTGCTATAAAAATGAGACTTCTTTCTCTCTTGCAAAATATAGCTTAGCTCATTGGTTTACACTTCATTTGAGTGTTTTCAGTAACCTATCAACAGATGGGAGTGTATGTATGTCTCAATATCCCACGGGTACTGTAATTTTGTCTATTTATTAGTGTCACAAGTAGGCTTATGTTAACACTGCAATGAAGTTACTGTGAAAATCCTCTAGTCACCACACTCCGGCGCCTGTTCGGGTACACTGAGGGAGAATTTAGCACGGCCAATGCACCTAAACCACACACCTTTCGGACTGTGGGGAAAACTTGGAGCAGCCAGAGGGGAGACACAGAGAAAACATGTAGACTCCGCAAACTCACCCATGCCAGGAATCGAACCTGGGTCCCTGGCGCTGTGAGGCAGCAGTGCTAACCACCGCGCCGCCATTCCATCCAATGAGCATCCCCAGCATATAACTGGAGCATTCCAATTGTAGAGGACATTGGGTACAATTACAAGATATAGAAAAGAAAATAGTAAGTGTAGACCAATGGCTTGTAAAACGAATTTTAGACAAGTTTTTAAATCATAAACTGAAGAGAAAGGTTAGTATCAGTAAAGGCCAAAGAAAATAATTACATCTTTCCATACATTCACCTGTCTTCAGGTGAATGCATTAGGGCGGCACGGTAGCACAGTGGTTAGCACTGCTGCTTCACAGCTCCAGGGTCCTGGGTTCGATTCCCGGCTCGGGGTCACTGCCTGTGTGGAGTTTGCACATTCTCCTCGTGTCTGCGTGGGTTTTCTCCGGGTGCTCCGGTTTCCTCCCACAGTCCAAAGATGTGCGGGTTAGGTTGATTGGCTATGCTAAAATTGCCCCTTAGTGTCCTGGGATGTGTAGGTTAGAGGGATTAGCAGGTAAAATGTGTAGGGATATGGGGATAGGGTCTGGGTGGGATTGTGTTCGGTGCAGACTCGATGGGCCGAAGGGCCTGTTTCTGCACTGTAGGGTTCTATGCTGGTTCATGGGACTGCAGTTGCCAAGTAACATCAGAAGAAGGAACAAGAAGAGAATGATAGGAGCAGGAATAGATCATTCAGAGCTTCCAGCCTATTCCACCATTGCATTAGATCACAGTTGATGTGCACCTTGACTCCATTTATTTATCTCTGCTCCACATCCCTTGATATCTTTACCCATAACAAAAGATTATCTTCCAGTCTTGTGAATTGAAATTGCCCCCAAGCATCTACAGCCTTTACAGGACCACGTTCCTGATCCTTTTCATCCTTTGTGTGTGAAGGAGGTCTCACGTAAGGGAACCGTCTCCCTATCGAGTCCCTCAACCTTCCTGATTCTATCACCCTTTGACTCTCTAAATTCGACTCAAAGCCAACCACACTTTGCAATCTTCGCAACGTCACTCTTTAACCCTCGGCATCACTGCGGTAAGTCTACACTGTATCGGCAAGGCTAATATATCCTTCCTGAGGTAACCATTTTGTGTTTTTATTGGTTCATGGACATCGCTGGCTGGGCCAGTATTTATTACCCATCTCCGCTTGCTCTTGTTCAGAGGGCAGTTGAGAATCAACCACATTGCTGTGGCTCTGGAATCACATGTAGGCAAGGAGGGCAGATTTTCTTCCCTAAAGGGCATTCGTGAACCAGATGGGTTTTTCCGACAATGGTTTCATGGGTCATCAGGAGATTCTTAATTCCAGATATTTATGATTGAATTCAAATATCACCATCTGCTGTGGTGGGATTCGAACCCTGGTCCTTGGAACATTAGAACATAGAACATTCCAGCGCAGTACAGGCCATTCGGCCCTCGACGTTGCGCCGACCAGTGGAACCAATCTAATGACCCTCTAACCTAAACTATTCCAATGTTATCCATATGCCTATCCACTGACCATTTGAACACCCTTAAAGTTGGCGAGTCCACAACTGCTGCAGGCAGGGCATTCCACGCCCTTACTACCCTCTGAGTAAAGAACCTACCTCTGACATCCGTCCTATAATTACCTCCCCTCAATTTAAAGCTATGTCCCCTCGTGTTAGCCATCACCATCCGAGGAAAAAGGCTCTCACTGTCCACCCTATCCAATCCTCTGATCATCTTGTATGTCTCAATTAGGTCACCTCTTAACCTTCTTCTCTCTAACGAAAATAACCTCAAGTCCCTCAGCCTTTCCTCATAAGACCTTCCCACCATACCAGGGCAACATCCTGGTAGACCTTCTTAGCTCTGGTGAAGGGCCATCCAGACTCGAAATGTTGGCTCTACTCTCTCTCCACAGATGTTATGATGTGGGTATGCCGGCGTTGGACTGGCGTAAACACAGTAAAAAGTCTGACAACACCAGGTTTTAAATCGGTTGGACTAAAACCTGGTGTTGTCTGACACCACAGATGGTGTCAGACCCGATGAGATTCTCCAGTGTTTTCTGTTTTTGTTTCAGATTCCAGATCTGCAGTATTTAGTTTCTATCTTAGAACATCCTAATTCTAACAATCTAGCGATAAAGGCCAGCGTTCCATAGCTTTCCATCATTGTTCTTTGACCTGTCACCAGCTTTATATGTCAGAACACCCTTGTTAACTTACAGACCTAGCAAACTGCTCGGTCCGAGCACAAAAAACAGCTGTCTCAACCAACTCGTCCCACGTTCCATCAATTAACAGATGTGTGTACCCTGAGTCCATTTACTAATCTTTGCTCCATATCTCATGATATCTTTACCCATAACAAAAAATTATCATAAGATTGAGGGCGGCACTGTAGCACAGTGGGTTAGCACTGCTGCTTCACAGCTCCAGGGTCCTGCGTTCGATTCCCGGCTCGGGGTCACTGCCTGTGTGGAGTTTGCACATTCTCCTCGTGTCTGCGTGGGTTTCCTCCGGGTGCTCCGGTTTCCTCTCACATCCAAAGATGTGTGGGTTAGGTTGATTGGCCGTGCTAAGAAATTGCCCCTTAGTGTCCAGGGATGTGTAGGTTAGAGGGATTAGTGGGTATAATATGTAGGGATATGGGGGTAGGACCTGGGTGGGATTGTGGTCAGTGCAGACTTGATGGGCCGAAGGGCCTCTTTCTGCACTGTAGGGTTCTATGGTACTATCCCTACAGTACAGAATGAGACCATTCAGCCCATCAAGTCTGCCACAATCCCACCCACATATTTACACTCCTAACCGCCCTGACACTAAGGGGCAATTTAGCATGGCCAATCAACCTAACCCGCACATCTTTGGAGTGTGGAAGGAAACCGGAGTGCCTGGAGAAAACCCACGCAGACACGAGGAGAATGTGCAAACTCCACACACCCTTATCTTCAAGTCTTGTGAATTTAAATTGCCCCCGGGCATCCACAGCCTTTAACAACCTCAACACTTCTCACAGCACTTCACAGGCGAGAGATACTTGTGAATGGCAGTCACTGTTGTAATGTAAGAAATATGGCAGCCAACTTGAACACAGCAAGATCCCAGAAGAAATAGGAGCAGGAGTAGGCCATCTAGCCCTTCGAGCCTGCCCCGCCATTCAATAAAATCATGGCTGATCTGAAGTGGATCAGTTCCACTTTCCCGCTTTCTCCCCTTAATTCCCCTGTCTATCAGAAACCTATCTACCCGTGACTTAAATATATTTAGCGACGCAGCCTCCACCACTTCAACGGGCAGAGAATTCCAGAGATTCACCACCCTTTGAGTGAAGAAGTTCCTCCTCAACTCCGATCTAAACTGCACCCCCCTTATCTTGAGGCTGTGCCCTCTAGTCCTGCTGTCCTTTCTGAGTGGGAAGTATCTCTCTACCTCTACCCTATCCATCCCCTTCATTATCTTATACATCTCTATAAGATCCCCCCTCATCCTTCTAAACTCCAACGAGTACGGACCCAGTCTATTCAATCCCACAAGAAACAATGTGGTTATGACCAGATTACTGGTTTTGCTGATAACTGATTGAGGAATAACAAACCAGGACACCGTTGTTCAACTAGTTAAGGAGGAGGAGGTTATCTGTCTCACCCATGTAAGAGGACAGACCTGCTCTTTCATTCACATTCCATCCACAGGACATACTGCAGCTTTATAAGACCCTTGTCAGACCCCCCCCACTTGGAGTACTGTGCGCAGTTCTGGTCGCCTCACTTACAGGAAGGATGTGGAAGCTATTGAGAGGGTGCAGAGGAGATTTACAAGGATGTTGCCTGGATTGGGAGGCATGCCTTATGAGGATAGGTTGAGGGAGCTGGGACTCTTCTCCCCGGAGAGACGAAGGTTGAGAGGCGACCTGATAGAGGTTTATAAAATGTTGAGAGGAATAGATAGGGTGGACTCTCAGAGGCTATTTCCCAGGGTTGAAATGGTCGCTACGAGAGGACACAGGTTTAAGGTGCTGGGGAGCAGGTACAGAGGAGATGTCAGGGGTAAGTTTTTCACTCAGAGGGTGGTGAGTGAGTGGAATCGGCGGTGGGGGTGGAGGTGAACTCGCTGGGGTCTTTTAAAAGGCTTCTGGATGAGTACATGGGATTTAGTAGGATTGGGAGTTAAGAACATAAGAAATAGGAGCAGGAGTAGGCCATCTGGCCCTTCGAGCCTGCCCCGCCATTCAATAAGATCATGGCTGATCTGTCGTGACTCAGCTCCACCTTCCCGCCCTCTCCCCATAACCCTTAATCCCTTCTCTTATCAAAAACCCATCAACCCGTTTCTTAAAAATATTTAGCGAGGCAGCCTCCACCACTTCAACGGGCAGAGAATTCCAGAGATTCACCACCCTTTGAGTGAAGAAGTTCCTCCTCAACTCTGTTCTAAACCGCCCCCCCTTTATCTTGAGGCTGTGCCCCCTAGTCCTACTGTCTTTTTTGAGCGGGAACAGTCTCTCCACCTCTATCCTATCCATCCCATTCATCATCTTATACGTCTCAATGAGATCTCCCCTCATTCTTCTAAACTCTAACGAGTACAAGCCTAGTTTATTCAGCCTCTCCTCATAGCTCAATCCCCTCAACTCCGGTATCAGCCGAGTAAACCTCCTCTGCACTCCCTCCAGGGCCAAAACATCCTTGCGCAGGTGCGGCGCCCAAAACTGCACACAGTACTCCAGCTGCGGCCTCACCAATGCCCTATACAGCTTACAGATAGTTCTATGGCTTGGTAGGTATGGATATGATCAGCGCAACTTGTGGGCTGAAGGGTCTGTTTGTGCTGTAGTGTTCTATGTACAATTGTGGCTAATCTAATGTCAACCTCAACAACCCCTCCAACAATGCTGCACTCCCACAGAGGAGCATCAGCCTAGACCTTGTGCCCTTGGAATGGGGCTGAGGGTTGTGCAGTGATTCATGCCTGACACCTCTGCATTGTACGGCTACACAAGAGTACTTTGAAAGCGCGCACAAAAAGCTATTATTCTGCAAATGAGCACTGTTGTTCAGCGCACCAGTGATGTGCAAATACAAATAACCTGCTTAATTAATTTCCTGACAGAAGTATAAAAGTTGATGATCCTGTTCAGGAAGTGTTGTCAGTGGCTCCATTAAGAGAAAGTGAATAGATGGAACTGATAATGTTTGTGTTTAATACACTTCACCTTAATGCGTGCGATGTGAAAAAAAGCATAAATCCGAATAATTAAGCTGCTCGGAATAAATTCACTCAGTGCTAAGTAATACATTTCATTTAGCAGCATCTCAGATACTGTTTCCAGTTACTTGCTGATACAACTTAACATACGTGAGACATGAAGGCATCCTTCAAACCAGCTTTTGATTGAAAAGGACATGTGAAATAACTCCTCAGATGTCCCTTCACCAGATTTCTTCTATTTACAATCTTATTTCCACTCCTAAGAGTGTTTCAGGTATAAAGTCAGAATATCAGTAGCCCAGAAATTCCTCTACATATAGAATTCCTACAGTGCCATTTAGCTCATCGAGTTGGTACCAATTCTCCAATACTTACCCAGGCCCTCTCCCCCGCCCTAATCCCACTTATTTACCCCATTAATCTACCTAACCAACACATCTTGGGAGACGTATGAGCAAGTTGGCATGGCCGATGTATTTAACCTGCACATTGTTGGAGTGTGGGAGGAACTGGAGAACCCATGCAGACCTGGGGCGAATGTATAAAGTCTACATTGTTAAGATGGCGGCGCGGGCTCGTTGGGCCGAAGGGCCTGTTTCCCGCCTGCTGTGTTGTTCTTTGTTCCTTTCACACAGACATATATATAGGTTAGAAATTAGATCTTTGATTGGGCAAGTAATCATTATTACCTCAATTAGGGAGCTCATATTCCAAGAGGCCCACCTCATGACATCATTCCACTTTGGGTGAAGCCAAGATCATAGAACATAGAACATAGAACATAGAACATTACAGCGCAGAACAGGCCCTTCGGCCCACGATGTTGCGCCGACCAGTTACAAAACAATGACCCACTAGCCTAAACCAATCCCTTTTCGTCCATAAACCTATCCACAGATCTCTTAAACGCCCCCAAACTAGGTGCATTTACAACTGCAGCTGGCAGGGCATTCCAATCCCTCACCACCCTCTGGGTAAAGAACCTACCCCTGACATCAGTCCTATAACTACCCCCCCTTAATTTAAAATCGTGCCCCCTCGTGCTAGCTTTCTCCATCCTAGGAAAAAGGCTATCACTATCTACCCTGTCTAAACCTCTAATCATCTTATATGTTTCAATCAGTTCCGCATTTCCCCACGTTGCTGTGAGCTCCCTTTACTTTGCATCGTGAAGAGGTTGGTGACAAGTAGAACGATTCTTGAGGCCTGGGTTTAGGCTGGCACTTTACAGCAATGTTCACATCCCCCTGGACATCCCAAATCACAGGACAGCTCTTGTTTTAAAAGTAGCTACTGTCCAAACACGTCAGATTTATGAGCTGAATGAGGACCACAGAAAAGTACAATTGGGGATTGATGGAAATAATTTTGCACTCACCTTTTGCAACACTTTGCTTGGAGTTTGAATGGTTAGTTATAACATTTTTGAAAAGACAGGAATCTTGGCAACCATGAGCTTCCACTGGATTGGTTCACGGTTATGGCTGCAGTATGGCCAACCAGAAAACCCAGCCAATGAGCAGCCTGACTGGGACCCAATCACAATGGGGCTTCCAGAAATGGAAGGCAGGGTCTTCCCTGAACATGAAGTTCCACCCGTTAACTCTATTTCGAATTGAGAGGTCATTGTTACTTTTTCCTTGGGTGACCAGCTCTTAGAAACATGGAAAAACTACAGCACAATACAGGCCCTTCAGCCCACAAAGTTGTGCCGAACATGCCCCTACCTTAGGGATTACTAGGTTTACCTATAGCCCTCTATCTTACTAAGCTCCATGTACTTAACTAAAAGTCTCTTAAAAGACCCTATCGAATCCGCGTCCACCACCGATAACGGCAGCCGATTCCACTCACTCACCACCCTCTGAGTGAAAAACTTACCCCTGACATCTCCTCTGTACCTACTCCCCAGCACCTTAAACCTGTGTCCTCTCGTAGCGACCATTTCAGCCCTGGGAAATAGCCTCTGAGAATCCACCCTATCTATTGCTCTCAACATCTTATAAACCTCTATCAGGTCCCCTCTCATCCTTTGTCTCGCCAAGGAGAAAAGACTGAGCTCCCTCAACCTATCCTCATAAGGCATGCCTCCCAATCCAGGCAACATCCTTGTAAATCTCCTCTGCACCCTCTCAATAGCTTCCACATCCTTCCTGTAATGAGGTGACCAGAATTGCGCACAGTACTCCAAATGGGGTCTGACCAGGGTCTTATAAAGCTGCAACATTATCTCTTGACTCCTAAACTCAATTCCTCGATTGATGATTCTTATGCAATGCTGCTTTTAATTGCATCTTTTCTGAGCTGTTTGCCTTTTTTCCAGCTTTTCCAAGTTTCCTTTATTGACGTCTACACAGTTTGGTTCTCCAACGCACTCATGGCACAATTATCTTTTAGCTTTAACTGCCCCCTGCTGCTGATTTCTGGCAATATTCCTCACAGAAATAAAAGTTTGCAGAAAGTTTAATGTAACAAGCATCATCCGTGTTCTTCTCAAACTGGAGACTTGAATTTGGTCACCAGACGAAACAAGCAAAGGAACTTTTAGGAAAATGATGAGTAAAAGTTATTTAATTTCTAAATCTGCTGCTTTGATCTAACTTTTTGACTAGAACTCGGTCACAGCGGGAGACATTCAGGGAGGAAAGTGAAAACTCCTGTGCCATCAAGAGTGTAGAAACACAGAGGGACCTGGGTGTGCAAGTCCACAGATCCCTGAAGGTGGTGAAGAAGGCATATGGTACACTTGCCTTTATAAGACAGGGTATAGAGTATAAAAGCTGGAGTCTGATGCTGCAGCTGTGTAGAACGTTGGTTAGGCCACATTTGGAGTACTGTGTCCAGTTCTGGTCACCACACTACCAGAAGGATGTGGAGGTTTTAGAGAGAATGCGAGGGAAGTTTACCAGGATGTTGCCTGATTTGGAGGGTCTTAGCTATGAGGAGAGATTGGGTAAACTGGGGTTGTTCTTCCTGGAAAGACGGGGAATGAGGGGAGACCGAATAGAGGTGTATAAAATTATGAAGGGTATAGATAGGGTGAACAGTGGGAAGCTTTTTCCCAGGTTGGAGTTGACAATCATGAGGGGTCACAGTGAGAGGGGTGAGGTTTAACTCCAATATCAGAGGGACGTATTTTACACAGAGGGTGGTGGGGGCCTGGAATGCACTGCCAGGCAGGGTGGTGGAGGCGGGCACGCTGGGATTGTTTAAGACTTTCCCGGATAGTCACGTGAGCAGACTGGGAATGGAGGGATACAAACGAATGGTCTAGTTGGACCAATGAGCGGAGCAGGCTTGGAGGGCCGAAGGGCCTGTTTCCTGTGCTGTACTGTTCTTTGTACTTTGAAGAATCGGGCATCCCAACTGATCGATGGCACGTTGCTGACCAAAATGGAGAATGCTCATTTGGGAGGTCACCAAACACAAGGAAAGGCTTTATCCTGAGAGTCCAGAGGCCAAGGCAAGGCGTCTGAGGGAGGGCAGAAATCTCCAAACAACCCACCTACCCAAGCTTCAAGCATCATCAGAGCAGCAGAGTCTGTGGATCGTGCACTGGGCTTATCAACCATCTCAGAACCCCCTGAGCTGCAGTTAAAACCAGTCATCTTCAATCCCAAAGGTGAAGTGAAAATGGTCGAGAGCTTCAAGTTTCTCGTGTCCAGATCACCGACGACCTTTCCCAATCCTCCCACACTGATACTATGGTTAAGAAAGCCCCTCACCAACACCTCAAACTTCTCAGGAGGCCACTGAAATTTGGCATGTCAACTATGACCCTCTCCAGTTTTTACACATGCACCATAGAAAGCAACCTTTCCAGATATATCACAGCTTGGTATGGCTCATGTGTTGACCAAGACCATAAGAAACTACAAAGGGTTGTGAATATAGCCCAATTCATCATTGTAGGCCAGCCTCCCATCCATTGACTGTCTGCACTTGCCGCTGCCTCAGGAAAGCAATCACCATAATTAAGGCCGCCACACATCCCGGACCTTCTCTCTTCCATCTTCTTCCATCGGGAAAAAGATACAAAAGTCTGAGATCACATAACAACCGCACCAAGAGTAAGACTCTTAGCAGCGTAGAGGATCAGAAGGATCTTGGGGTCCGGGTTCACAGGACTCTTAAATCGGCCTCGCAGGTGGAGGAGGTGGTCAAGAAGGCTTATGGTGTACTGGCCTTCATTAATCGAGGGATTGAGTTTAGGAGTCGGGAGGTAATGCTGCAACTTTACAGGACCCTTGTCAGGTCTCATTTGGAGTACTGTGCGCAGTTCTGGTCGCCTCACTATAGGAAAGACGTAGAAGCTATTGAAAGGGTGCAGAGGAGATTTACAAGGATGTTGCCTGGACTGGGAGGCATGCCTTATGAAGATAGGTTGAGGGAGCTGGGACTCTTTTCCCTGGAGAGGCGAAGGTTGAGAGGTGACCTGATAGAAGTTTATAAAATGTTGAGAGGAATAGATAGGGTGGACTCTCAGAGGCTGTTTCCCAGGGTTGAAATGGTCGCTACGAGAGGACACAGATTTAAGATGCTGGGGAGCAGGTACAGAGGAGATGTTAGGGGTAAGTTTTTCACTCCAAGCTTTTCCTAAATGTTAAAAGTGACCCCGCATTTATCCAGCAGCTCATTCCACACTCCCCCCACTCTCTGCGTGAAGAATCCCCCCCTAATATTCCCTTTAAACTCTCCACCTTTCACCCTTAACCCATGCCCTCTGGTTTTGTTTCTCCCCTGGTCTCAATGATCATCTGATCGTCCATTATGTCCTAAGCTTTTTCGCGAAAACACTAACAAATAACATTCACCCCCCAGTCACATAAAAGGACATCCATGGAACAGTACAGTAGGAGACCATTCGGCCCCCTGAGTGTGCACTAACTCCAAAAGTGCACCCTACCCATGCCCACCACCCCCCATTCCCGTAATCCCATACATTTCCCATGACAAATCCCCCTAACCCACGCACCTTGGGACACTACAGGGCAATTTGGCACGGCCAATCCACCTAACCTGCACATCGTTGGAGTGTGGGAAGAAACCGGAGATGGGTGGGTATAGGAGATTGTTTTAAATAAGGTTCATTAGCATTGGGGTGTCCCTGGTAAGGTAAATGGATATGGTATAATAATGTTTTTTCTCATTTCATTCACAGGTTTTAAGTCGGTCCACCTCGTGTCCAACGAGGGGCATACACACGATGGGTCGTACTGGGGCTGCTCTTGGTTGTTCGAGATTGGACTTTGAATAGTGTGGAGGAGCAGAGGGATCTAGGTGTATGTGTACATAGATCCCTGAAAGTTGGGAATCAAGTAGATAAGGTTGTTAAGAAGGCATACGGAGTTTTGGCGTTTATTGGTAGGGGGATTGAATTTAGGAGTCGCAGCGTCATGATGCAACTGTACACATCTCTGGTGCGGCCGCACTTGGAGTTTTGTGTGCAGTTCTGGTCCCCACATTACAGGAAGGATATAGAGGCTTTGGAGAGGGTGCAGAGGAGGTTTACCAGGATGTTGCCTGGTATGGAGGGGAGATCCTATGAGGAGAGATTGAGAGATTTGGGGTTGTTTTCGCTGGAAAGAAGGCGGCTAAGAGGGGATCTCATTGAAACATATAAGATGATTAGAGGTTTAGACAGGGTAGATAGTGATAGCCTTTTTCCTAGGATGGAGAAAGCTAGCACGAGGGGGCACGATTTTAAATTAAGGGGGGGTAGTTATAGGACAGATGTCAGGGGTAGGTTCTTTACCCAGAGGGTGGTGAGGGACTGGAATGCCCTGCCAGCTGCAGTTGTAAATGCACCTAGTTTGGGGGCGTTTAAAAGATCTGTGGATAGGTTTATGGATGAAAAGGGATTGGTTTAGGCTAGTGGGTCATTGTTTTGTAACTGGTCGGCGCAACATCGTGGGCCGAAGGGCCTGTTCTGTGCTGTAATGTTCTATGTTCTATGTAGTGCTTCACGTTGTTAGTGTGTGCCTAAACTGGACCAGATACTGGGCAAGACGACAGCTCAGTGACTATCACTGATTGCTGTGCAGACACATGGATTTGGGCCGGTGTCTGTGTGGAGTTTGCGCATTCTCCCCGTGCTTGCGTGGGTTTTCTCCGGGTGCTCCGGTTTCCTCCCACACCCCCAAAGATGTGCTGTTAGGCTGATTGGCAGGAATAAATTGTCCCTAAATCAGTTTCCCTCAATGTGGAATGCCATAAACATAGACAAGGGTCATGGGCGGAGGGGGGGAACTGGTGGTGTTAAGATGGCGGCGCGGGCTCGTTGGGCCGGAGGGCCTGTTTCCCCGGGCTGTTTTTGTTCTTTGTTGAAACCCACGCAGGCATGGGGAGAACGTACAAACTCTACACAGACAGGGCCAGAATTGAACCCAGTTCCCTGGGGCAGTGAAACAGCAATGCTAACCACTGTGCCATTCTGTCGTCCCGGGACAGATCAAAGAGGCAGTGTGTTCGGGACTGAATTCCAGTGGTCAGTGGATTCAAACCTGGCTGGTGAAGCCAAAACAAAGAGACAGAGAAATGCTACCATCCTGCCCGCCATGCCAATTGGAACGGGCGAGGGGTGGAGCATGGAAAAATCCATTGACCACAGGCGGGATTTTATGGTTTTGGAATGAGAGAACCTGTAAAATCCTGTCCGGAGCCTCTCGTTGTTGAGAGCATTTATTCATGTGTTCAATCTCACAGCTCTCCTCCCTCACTGCCCAACCAATATGCAAATCAAAAATCAATAAATAAAACTACAATGAGAGGGGTTAACAATCCTTAGTGGGACACTAATGAAAATCAAAATGTCAAAGGAAGATTACTGAATCGAAGCAAAATCTCGTTCCCAAGATAACAATGTACCCCAGTCCCCCCTAACCCCCGAGTTATACTCTTTTAATAGTCAATTAAACGGTGACAGGGGTGAGGCACAGTAACAAAAATAAAGCACCTTAACTAATTCAATTAAAATGTCATTCCTGGATGGTAATGATGCACCCCAGCCCCTGCATTCCCTATTTATATGTGCTCAAAGACTAATCAACACCCATTACAGTGTGTTAGCTTTTATTGGTAGAGGGATTGAATTTCAGAGCCGTGAGGTCATGTTACAACTGTACAAAACTCTGGTGCGACCGCACTTGGAGTATTGCGTACAGTTCTGGTCGCCGCATTATAAGAAAGATGTGGAGGCATTGGAAAGGGTGCAGAGGAGGTTTACCAGGATGGTGCCTGATATGGTGCCGGAGTTGAGGGGGTTGAGCTGTGAGGAGAGGCTGAATAATCTAGACTTGTACTCGTTAGAGTTTAGAAGAATGAGGGGAGATCTCATTGAGACGTATAAGATGATGAATGGGATGGATAGGATAGAGGTGGAGAGACTCTTCCCGCTCAAAAAAGACAGTAAGACTAGGGGACACAGCCTCAAGATAAAGGGGAGGCATTTTAGAACGGAGTTGAGGAGGAACTTCTTCACTCAAAGGGTGGTGAATCTCTGGAATTCTCTGCCCGTTGAAGTGGTGGAGGCTGCCTCGCTAAATATTTTTAAGACGTGGGTTGATGGGTTTTTGATAAGCGAGGGGATTAAGGGTTATGGGGAGAGGGCGGGAAAGTGGAACTGAGCCACGACAGATCAGCCATGATCTTATTGAATGGCGGGGCAGGCTCGAAGGGCCAGATGGCCTACTCCTGCTCCTATTTCTTATGTTCTTATGTTTCTTATGGTGGGAAGGTCTTATGAGGAAAGGCTGAAGGACTTGAGTTATTTTCATTGGAGAGAAGAAGGTTACGATGTGACCTAATTGAGGCACACAAGATGATCAGAGGATTAGATAGGGTGGACAGTGAGAGCCTTTTTCCTCGGATGGTGATGGCTAACACGAGGGGACATAGCTTTAAATTGAGGGGTGGTAATTATAGGACGGATGTCAGAGGTAGGTTCTTTACTCAGAGGGTAGTAAGGGCGTGGAATGCCCTGCCTGCAGCAGTTGTGGACTCGCCAACTTTAAGGGCGTTCAAATGGTCAGTGGATAGGCATATGGATAACATTGGAATAGTTTAGGTTAGAGGGTCATTAGATTGGTTCCACTGGTCGGCACAACATCGAGGGCCGAAGGGCCTGTACTGCGCTGGAATGTTCTATGTTCTATGTTCAATTACCTGTTTCTATTAACTTCAATGCAATTAATAAGACATTGACACTTAGGGTCTCGGCAGCTGAAGGCATGGCCAGCAAAGATCAAAATGACACACCAGTATTGATAGGCAACTCCCACTGGCAACTGACAATCAGAAATTCTTGATATTTGCCATTCTGAAATCTCTCTAACTGTGACATGGTAGCACAGTGGGTTAGCACTGCTGCTTCACGGGTCCTGGGTTCGATTCCCGGCTCGGGTCACTGTCTGTGTGGAGTTTGCACATTCTCCTCGTGTCTGCGTGGCTTTCCTCCGGGTACTCCAGTTTCCTCCCACAGTCCAAAGATGTGCGGGTTACATTGATTGGCCGTGCTTAAAAATTGCCCCTTTGTGTCCAGATCCGACCCCCCGCTGTGACAGAGCCATAACATTCAGCCCCATATTTTGTTTGCCCCTAAGAACTCAGTTCTTTGCCTTTAGGCACATCCTTGATGGTTATTCACTATTACACCCTTGTCAGACCCCACTGTGCACAGTTCTGGTCGCCTCACTACAGGAAGGATGTGGAAGCTATTGAAAGGGTGCAGAGGAGATTTACAAGGATGTTGCCTGGATTGGGAGGCATGCCTTATGAAGATAGGTTGAGTGAGCTGGGACTCTTTTCCCTGGAGAGACGAAGGTTGAGAGGCGACCTGATAGAAGTTTATAAAATGTTGAGAGGAATAGATAGGGTGGATTCTCAGAGGCTATTTCCCAGGGCTGAAATGGTCGCTACGAGAGGACACAGGTTTAAGGTGCTGGGGAGCAGGTACAGAGGAGATGTTAGGGGTAAGTTTTTCACTCAGAGGGTGGTGAGTGAGTGGAATCGGCGGTGGTGGTGGAGGCGAACTTGCTGGGGTCTTTTAAGACACTTCTGGATGAGTATATGGGGTTTAATGGGATTGGGAGTTATAGATAGTTCTATGGCTTGGTAGGTATGGATATGATCGGCGCAACTTGTGGGCCGAAGGGCCTGTTTGTGCTGTAGTGTTCTATGTTCTATGTAAACCATGGCAATATCCTATGGTTTTTCACTGTGGGTAGGGCAAAGTCTATCACAGTTGGTACAGGGATATTGAACCTGACACAACTGGCATCAATTTATTCTGAACAATAGCTACCCAGCTGATTAAACCAACCAGTCTAAAGCATACAGCACGGTAACTAAATCACAGATTCTGCAGTGTTCATGCCTATTCGAAAGTACAAAACATTTGCAATTCTGATATCTCCTTGACATTTAAATGGAGCTAATATATTTGCTGTAAATTTCGATATAGTCCTTTTGATGTCAAAATGATACACGCTTGACTCTTTGCAATAAAAGGAGTGAATTTGTAAAGAGTCACAGAAGGAGAAATATTACATTAAACTAAGAAGAAAAACGCATCACAGCTCCAACATGTCTGCACATATAATGACACCCATACTTATCTGTTTAAAAATATAAAAGTACCATATACTAGAAATGTGGAATATAAATGATGGAATGGCCTTCATAGCGAGGGGGATTGAATATAAAAGTAGGGAGGTCTTGCTGCAGCTGTATAGGGCATTGGTGAGGCCGCAGCTGGAGTACTGTGTGCAGTTTTGGGCGCCGCACCTGCGCAAGGATATTTTGGCCCTGGAGGGAGTGCAGAGGAGGTTTACTAGGCTGATACCGGAGTTGAGGGGATTGAGCTATGAGGAGAGGCTGAATAAACTAGGCTTGTACTCGTTAGAGTTTAGAAGAATGAGGGGAGATCTCATTGAGACGTATAAGATGATGAATGGGATGGATAGGATAGAGGTGGAGAGACTCTTCCCGCTCAGAAAGGACAGTAGGACTAGGGGGCACAGCCTCAAGATAAAGGGGAGGCTGTTTAGAACGGAGTTGAGGAGGAACTTCTTCACTCAAAGGGTGGTGAATCTCTGGAATTCTCTGCCCGTTGAAGTGGTGGAGGCTGCCTCGCTAAATATTTTTAAGAAGCGGGTTGATGGGTTTTTGATAAGAGAGGGGATTAAGGGTTATGGGGAGAGGGCGGGAAGGTGGAACTGAGCCACGACAGATCAGCCATGATCTTATTGAATGGCGGGGCAGGCTCGAAGAGCTAGATGGCCTACTCCTGCTCCTATTTCTTATGTTCTTATGAATGGCCAACGCATCAGACAGCACTCAGTAACATTCACGCCACACCAATGACCATCACCAATAAGAGACACTAACCCTTGACAGTCAATGGTGTCACCATCACTGAATCCCCCCACTGTCAACATCCCCGGGGTTACCATTGACCAGGAACTCAACTGGACTCACCACATAAACAAGAGCAAGTCAAAGGCTCGGAATACTGTGGCAAGTAACTCACTTCCTGACTCCCAAAAGCCCATCCATCATCCACAAGCCAGGAGTGTGATAGAACACTTCCCACTTGCCTGGATGAGTGCAGTTCCAACAACACTCAAGGAATGGCAGGAGTTTCAGCGTGACATGGATAGGATGCAAGGCTGGGCAGAGAAGTGGCAGATGGACTTCAACACGGATAAATGTGTAGTGGTCCATTTTGGCAGGTCCAATGGGATGAAGGAGTATGACATCAAGGGTAAGACTCTTAGCTGTGTTGAGGATCAGAAGGACCTTGGGGTCCGGGTCCATAATACTCTTAAATCGGCCTCGCAGGTGGAGGATGTGGTCAAGAAGGCGTATGGTGTACTGGCCTTCATCAATCGAGGGATTGAGTTTAGGAGTCGGGAGATAATGCTGCAGCTTTATAAGACCCTGGTCAGACCCCGCTTGGAGTACTGTGCGCAGTTCTGGTCGCCTCACTACAGGAAGGATGTGGAAGCTTTTGAGAGGGTGCAGAGGAGATTTACAAGGATGTTGCCTGGATTGGGAGACATGCCTTATGAGGATAGGTTGAAGGAGCTGGGTCTCTTCTCCCTGGAGAGACGAAGGTTGAGAGGCGACCTGATAGAGGTTTATAAGATGTTGAGAGGAATAGATAGGGTGGATTCCCGGAGGCTATTTCCCCGGGTTGAAATGGTTGCTACGAGAGGACACAGGTTTAAGGTGCTGGGGAGCAGGTACAGAGGAGATGTCAGGGGTAAGTTTTTCACTCAGAGGGTGGTGAGTGAGTGGAATCGGCTGCTGTCGGTAGTGGTAGAGGTGAACTCGCTGGGGTCTTTTAAGAGACTTCTGGATAAGTACATGGGATTTAATGGGATTGAGAGTTATAGATAGGTCTGATAGGTATGGATATGATCGGCGCAACTTGTGGGCTGAAGGGCCTGTTTGTGCTGTAGTGTTCTACGTTCTAAGAAGCTTGACACCATCCTGAACACAGCAGCCTGTTTAATTGGCACTACATCCACAAACATATCTATAAGATACAAGGCAGCAATTCACCAAAAATCTTTAGACAACGCCTTCCAAACCCAAAACAGCTCGCATCTAGGGCAGCAGATACATGGGAACACCACTAACTGCAAATTCCCTTTCAAGCCACTCACCGTCCTGACTTGGAAATATATCACTGTTCCTTCGGAGTCGCTGGGTCAAATCCTGGAATTCCACCCCTAACAGTATTGTGGGTCAACCCACAGAACATGGATTGCCGCGATTCAATAGGCAGGTCATCAGATTTGCCTCTTTGCCCTAATGGTATCATTCTAATCGACTAACACACGGAGAACAGGATGAAAGTTATTACTTTCAACACCAGGTTGTTAGAAAAAGATAAAGTTGTCTTCGTCTCAGATGACCTTAGGCTGCTCTGCTGTTTGAGGGGAAGAGTTATAAATTAGCCAGGAAGGAGCTAAAGAGAGTATTAAGAAAAGCTAGAAGAGGACATGAGAAGACTTTGGTGGTTAGGATCAAGGAGAGCTTTCTACAGGTATGTGAAGAATAAAAGATTGGGCAAGATTAGGGCCAGTCAGAGGCAGCAGTGGGAAGTTGTGCGTGGAGCCTGAAGAGATAGGAGGGGCACTGAATGAGTATTTTTCGTCAGTATTGTCGAGGAGAATACTACGATACAGGCTTTCAGACTAGATGGGATTGAGGTACATAAGGAGGAGGTGTTAGCAATTCTTGAGAGTATGAAAATAGATAAGTCCCCTGGGCCAGATGGGATTTACCCTAGGATTCTCTGGGAGGCTAGGGAGGAGATTGGCTTTGATCTTCATGTCGTCATTGGCTACAGGTATAGTACCGGAAGACTGGAGGATAGCAAATGTTGTCCCCTTGTTCAAGAAGGGGAGTAGAGACCATCCTGGGAGTTATAGACCAGTGAGCCTTAATTCTGTTGTGGGCAAAGTTTTGTAAAGAATTATAAGGGATAGGATTTATAATCAACTAGAGAGAAATAAATTGATTAGGGATAGTCAACACGGTTTTGTGAAGGGTAGGTCGTGCCTCACAAACCTTAGAGTTTTTTGAAAAGGTGACCAAAAAGGTGGATAAGGGTAAGGCAGTTGACGTGGTGTAGATGGATTTTAGCAAAGCGTTTGATAAGGTTCCCCATGGTAGGCTACTGCAGAAAATGCAGATGCATGGGATTGAGGGTGATTTAGCAGTTTGGATCAGGAATTGGCTAGCTGATAGAAGTCATGATGTGGGTATGCCGGCGTTGGACTGGGGTAAACACAGTAAAAAGTCTGACAACACCAGGTTTAAGTCCAACTGATTTATTTGATAATATTCTCACAAGCTTTCGGGGTTAGCCTCTTCGTCAGGTGAATGGAGAGTTCTGGCCTCAGACAGAGCATATAAAGCACAGACAGTTTAGAGATTACTGATTAGAATGTGAATCTTTACACCTAACCTGCTGTTCAAGTCCTGAAGTGGCTGACAATGTGAGTGGAAGGAGCACTGGTTAAAGTGATGTGTATTGTCTCCAGACAGTACATGATGTGGATGTGCCGGCGTTGAACAGTAAAAAGTCTGACAACACCAGGTTTTAGTCCAACTGATTTATTTGATAGTACTGTCTGGAGACAATACACATCTCTTTAACCTGTGATCAGTGCTCCTTCCACTCACATTGTCAGCCACTTCAGGACTTGAACAGCAGGTTAGATGTAAAGATTCACATTCTAATCAGTAGTCTCTAAACTGTCTGTGCTTTATATGCTCTGTCTGAGGCCAGAACTCTCCATTCACCTGACGAAGGGGCTAACCCCGAAAGCTTGTGAGTTTACTATCAAATAAATCGGTTGGACTAAAACCTGGTGTTGTCAGACTTTTTAGCTGATAGAAGACAGAGGGTGGTGGTTGATAGGAAATATTCAACCTGGAGTTCAGTTACAAGTGGTGTACCTCAGGGATCTGTTTTGGGGCCACTGCTGTTTGTCATTTTTATAAATGGCCTGGATGAGGGTGTAGAAGGATGGGTTAGTAAATTTGCTGTTGACACCAAAGTCAGTGGAGTTGTAAACAGTGAGGATGGATGTTACAGTTTGCAGAGGGACATAGATAAGCTGCAGAGCTGGGCAAGAGGTGGCAAATGGAATTTAATGGGGAAAAGTGTGAGGTGATTCACTTTGGTAAGAATAACAAGAGTACAGAATATAGGGCTAATGGAAGGACTCTTAGTAGTGTTGACAGGCAGAGAGATCTCGGGGTACATGTGCATAGATCCCTGATAGTTGGCACCCAGGTTGATAAGGTTGTTAAGAAGGCGTACGGTGTGTTAGCTTTTATTGGTAGAGGGATTGAATTTCGGAGCCGTGAGGTCATGTTACAACTGTACAAAACTCTGGTGTGGCCGCACTTGGAGTATTGCGTACAGTTCTGGTCGCCGCATTATAAGAAAGATGTGGAGGCATTGGAAAGGGTGCAGAGGAGGTTTACCAGGATGTTGCCCTGGTATGGTGGGAAGGTCTTATGAGGAAAGGCTGAGGGACTTGAGGCTGTTTTCACTAGAGAGAAGAAGGTTAAGAGGTGGCCTAATTGAGGCATACAAGATGATCAGAGGGTTAGATAGGGTGGACAGTGAGAGCCTTTTTCCTGGGATGGTGATGGCTAACACGAGGGGACATAGCTTTAAATTGAGGGGTGGTAATTATAGGACGGATGTCAGAGGTAGGTTCTTTACTCAGAGGGTAGTAAGGGTGTGGAATGCCCTGCCTGCAGCAGTTGTGGACTCGCCAACTTTAAGGGCGTTCAAATGGTCAGTGGATAGGCATATGGATAACATTGGAATAGTTTAGGTTAGAGGGTCATTAGATTGGTTCCACTGGTCGGCGCAACATCGAGGGCCGAAGGGCCTGTACTGCGCTGGAATGTTCTATGTTCTAATTGACTGGTAGAGGTTTAACATGAGGGTCACTACGTCACAGACCAGGGGCAAAACTGGGTTTTCATAATAAACTCAGGCAGTACAGGAATTGAATCCGTGCTGTGGGTGTTAGCTTTGCATTACAAACCTGCCACCAAGAACATAAGAAATAGGAGCAGGAGTAGGCCATCTAGCCCTTCGAGCCTGCCCCGCCATTCAATAAGATCATGGCTGATCTGTCGTGACTCAGCTCCACCTTCCCACCCTCTCCCCATAACCCTTAATCCCCTCTCTTATCAAAAACCCATCAACCCGTTTCTTAAAAATATTTAGCGAGGCAGCCTCCACCACTTCAACGGGCAGAGAATTCCAGAGATTCACCACCCTTTGAGTGAAGAAGTTCCTCCTCAACTCCGTTCTAAACCGCCCCCCCCTTTATCTTGAGGCTGTGCCCCCTAGTCCTACTGTCTTTTTTGAGCGGGAACAGTCTCTCCACCTCTATCCTATCCATCCCATTCGTCATCTTATACGTCTCAATGAGATCTCCCCTCATTCTTCTAAACTCTAACGAGTACAAGCCTAGTTTATTCAGCCTCTCCTCATAGCTCAACCCCCTCAACTCCGGTATCAGCCGAGTAAACCTCCTCTGCACTCCCTCCAGGGCCAAAATATCCTTGCGCAGGTGCGGCGCCCAAAACTGCACTGGACGCTGCTCTTAATTCACAGGATTTTCACAATGCAGAAGAAGGCCATGGGCCCCATCGTGCCCACACTGCGGAGCAAATGAGCAGCCTTCTTATTCCCCCACCATAACTCCCGACATTCTTCGCTTTCAGATACCAGGTAAATGACTGGATTGGGGCCTGCCTCTCCCACACTCACGGGAATCCCAATCCCTTACTCAACACTATACTCAAATCATTTGCAGCATTTCTCTGCATTAATTCCACACCTTTAGTGCAACTTAAGCACTGAAATTCACAGAACGCCAGGCGGTCGCACAGAAGAGACTTCCACTTGCCTTTGAGTGCCCTGTGGGTGGAATATCTACCGTAAACTAACACAGAATATCTCAATAGTGTAGGCATGGTAAGGGTTGCACGGTGGCACAGTGGGGTTAGCGCCGCTGCTTCACAGCTCCAGGGTCCTGGGTTCGATTCCCGGCTCGGGGGTCACTGTCTGCGTGGAGTTTGCGCATTCTCCTCGTGTCTGCGTGGGTTTCCTCCGGGTGCTCCGGTTTCCTCCCACAGTCCAAAGATGTGCGGGTTAGGGTTGATTGGCCGTGCTAAGAAATTGCCCCTTAGTGTCCTGGGATGTGTAGGTTAGAGGGGATTAGTGGGTATCATGTGTAGGGATATGGGATGTGTAGGGCCTGGGTGGGGATTGTGTTCAGTGCAGACTCGATGGGCCGAAGGGCCTCTTTCTGCACTGTAGGGTTCTATGGTGCAGCCAGCATTCAGACAGGAGACCTGGGCTCTGCAGTAACTATCAGAGGGAGGTGTACAGAGAAAGCCTGGATCTGGAGTTCAGACTCCAGCCCGAAGCAGCTGCCTGTACTCTGACAGCCCTATGTATTGTATTTGGCTCCTCTGGTGTAGCCTTTACACAGCACCGAGTGGTTAAGGCGCTGGACTTGAAACCCTGCTCGCTGCGGATCAGTATTTTGCTAATCGCACTTTAAATTTTCCTGGAGACCTGGAAAGGCATAAGGGAGAAGTGAATCCCCTTCTTACCTCCCAAGTCCCCCTGTGCTGCTGCAGATATTGCTGTGTACAGACTGACTGGAGCCTGGGTTAAAGACAGCCTCTCCAAATCCACACTACAACTGCGATACTCCAGTTACAGTTCCCGGCTCGGGGTCACTGCCTGTGTGGAGTTTGCACATTCTCCTCGTGTCTGCGTGGGTTTTCTCCGGATGCTCCGGTTTCCTCCCACAGTCCAAAGATGTGCGGGTTAGGTTCATTGGCTATGCTAAAATTGCCCCTTAGTGTCCTGGGATGTGTAGGTTAGAGGGATTAGCAGGTAAAATGTGTAGGGATATGGGGATAGGTTCTGGGTGGGATTGTATTCGGTGCAGACTCGATGGGCCGAAGGGCCTGTTTCTGCACTGTAGGGTTCTATGAAATCCGCACTGTTACTCTTAACACTGTCCTTCCATTGCAGCCACGGGCGTGTGTGTCGATTACAATTCAGGTCAGCTACACTCGAGGGCTCGCTCTGCTGCAACTTTGTACAACGTTTGCGTATGCTTAAAACTGGACCAGCAGATGGGCACCACGACAGCTCAGTGACTACCACTGATTGCTGTGCAGATACATGGATTTGGGCCGGTGTCTGTGGGGAGTTTGCGCATTCTCCCCGTGCTTGCGTGGGTTTTCTCCGGGTGCTCCGGTTTCCTCCCACACATTTGGAGTACTGTGCGCAGTTCTGGTCGCCTCACTATAGGAAAGACGTAGAAGCTATTGAAAGGGTGCAGAGGAGATTTACAAGGATGTTGCCTGGACTGGGAGGCATGCCTTATGAAGATAGGTTGAGGGAGCTGGGACTCTTTTCCCTAGAGAGGCGAAGGTTGAGAGGCGACCTGATAGAAGTTTATAAAATGTTGAGAGGAATAGATAGGGTGGACTCTCAGAGGCTATTTCCCCGGGTTGAAATGGTCGCTACGAGAGGACACAGATTTAAGGTGCGGGGAGGGAAGTACAGAGGTGATGTTAGGGGTAAGTTTTTCACTCAGAGGGTGGTGAGTGAATGGAATCGGCTGCCGTCATCGGTGGTGGAGGCGAACTCACTGGGGTCTTTTAAAAGACTTCTGGATGAGTATATGGGGTTTAATGGGATTGGGGGTTATAGATAGGTCTATAGATTGGTGGGGTTGATGTGATCGGCGCAACTCAAGGGCCGAAGGGCCTGTTTGTGCTGTAATGTTCTATGTTCTATGTTCTATGTACCCCCAAAGATGTGCTCTTAGACTGATTGGTGTAACAAATTGTCCCTAAATTATTCTCCCCTCAATCTGGTTTCCAATGGGGGGAACCATAAACATAGACACGGGTCAAGGGTGGAGGAGGAAAAACACATTGTTAAGATGGCGGCGCGGGCTCGTTGGGCCGAAGGGCCTGTTTCCCGTGCTGTGTTGTTCTTTGTAAGTGCGGACATTTCATTCTCTGAATTATTGCCAAGGTAATGCCTGCACTGGGGGTCTTGCTCAGTAAGAAATCTCACAATACCAGGTTAAAGCCTTCACACCTAACAAAGGAACACCGTTTCCGAAAGCTTGTGGGTTTACTATCAAATAAACCGGTTGGACTTTAACCCGGTGTTGTGGGACTTCTTACTGTGTTTACCCCAGTCCAACACCGGCATCATGACTGCCCTTGGGGGTCTTTCTCCGAGTTCCTGTATCAATGAGAGTCACATTGCATTGAACATCTTCCACTCATTGCTGTCTGGTTAACGTTTGCGTAGACTCTCTCAGCAGCACAACACGGAGTGTAATAATCAGGGGCATCAACTCCGAAAGGACCCCCACCTACAGGCTCCTTGGCACTGGTCACCCAGTATGTCTGTCACTTCCTCCACACAGCCATCAGGAAACAGGAAGATTGGACCATTCCTGACTGCCAGTCAGTCTCTCTCTTTAAAGCCAGGATGCCCCCCAACACTCGGGTGAGCCTTTCCTGATGCCCACATGTTGATCCGAATAAATGAGAGCTGATTTTAAATGCAGCTGGTGCTGTACAACTGATTATTTTTAATTATCCTAAATTAAGAACATAAGAACATAAGAAATAGGAGCAGGAGTAGGCCATCTGGCCCTTCGAGCCTGCCCCGCCATTCAATAAGATCATGGCTGATCTGTCGTGGCTCAGCTCCACCTTCCCGCCCTCTCCCCATAACCCTTAATCCCCTCTCTTATCAAAAACCCATCAACCCGTTTCTTAAATATATTTAGCGAGGCAGCCTCCACCACTTCAACGGGCAGAGAATTCCAGAGATTCACCACCCTTTAAGTGAAGAAGTTCCTCCTCAACTCTGTTCTAAACCGCACCCCCTTTATCTTGAGGCTGTACCCTCTAGTCCTACTGTCTTTTTTGAGCGGGAAGAGTCTCTCCACCTCTATCCCATCCATCCCATTCATCATCTTATACGTCTCAATGAGATCTCCCCTCATTCTTCTAAACTCTAACGAGTAGAAGCCTAGTTTATTCAGCCTCTCCTCATAGCTCAATCCCCTCAACTCCAGTATCAGCCTAGTAAACCTCCTCTGCACTCCCTCCAGGGCCAAAATATCCTTGCGCAGGTGCGGCGCCCAAAACTGCACACAGTACTCCAGCTGCAGCCTCACCAATGCCCTATACAGCTGCAGCAAGACCTCCCTACTTTTATATTCAATCCCCCTCGCTATGAAGGCCAGCATCCCATTCGCCTTCCTGACCACCTGCTGCACCTGCAGGCTGGGTTTTTGCGACTCATGCACAAGGACCCCGAGGTCCCTCTGCACCGTCGCCTGCTGCAGTTTTTCGCCACGTAAGTAATAGTCCTTCCTACCATTCCTCCTACCAAAGTGGACCACCTCACACTTGCCAACATTAAATTCCATTTGCCATTTCCTGGCCCATTCGCCCAGCCTATCTAGATCCTTCTGCAGACTCTCCACACCCTCCGCACAATTTGCCTTTCCACCAATCTTGGTGTCATCAGCAAATTTCGACACCCTGCACTCGGTTCCCTCCTCCAGATCATCTATATAAATGGTAAATAGCTGAGGCCCCAGCACCGACCCCTGGGGCACCCCACTAGTCATTTTTGAGATGTAGATTGAAACCTGGTGTCAAGGAGTCAATTAGAAAGAATCATATTAGAATTGACTGTTCCCCAAAAACTTCTCTTCGTTTGTCAGTTTTTATTTACGAATATTCTCATGGGAAATACATCCTGAGATTGCTTTTTAATAGAACTTTTTGCAAATGCTAAAGGACTTTGAAAAGCATCCAAATTTGGGCTAACTCCAACATTATTACATCAAACTCGTTCTACAAGTGAATGTATCCTTCAGCAGTTCCCCAGGGAAGCCCCTGTTAATTCTAGAATATTCCTAAATCTGCAGTGGGAATCTGCACTAAAATTCCTCAGAGGGACAAGTGGTACTGATACACAGAGGCAAGGAAGAGTATGTGGGAGTTGAGGAGGAACTTCCTTCACTCAAAGGGTGGTGAATCTCTGGAATTCTCTACCCGTTGAAGTGGTGGAGGCTGCCTCGCTAAATATTTTTAAGTCACGGGTAGATAGGTTTCTGATAGACAGGGGAATTAAGGGGAGAAAGCGGGAAAGTGGAACTGATCCACTTCAGATCAGCCATTGAATGGCGGGGCAGGCTCGAAGGGCTAGGATGGCCGACTCCTGCTCCTATTTCTTATGTTCTTACAGGAAAGAGATAGTGAACTGATGTGATGACAATAATCTCTCCCCCAGTGTCAACAAACAAAGGAGATAATCATTGACTTCAGGGAGCAGAGAGGAGGACATGACCCTGTCTGTAACAATGGGGATGAAGTGGAAATGGTCGAGAGCTTTGGGTTTCTAGGTGTCCAGATCACCAACAATCTGTCCTAGTCCCTCCAAGTCAAGCTTTAGTTAAGAAAGCCCACCAACACATCTACTTTCTCAAGAGGCCAAGGAAATTTGGCATGTCCGCTATGATTCTCACCAGCTTCTACAGACACACCGTAGAAAGCATTCTTTCTGGTTGTATCACAGCTTGGTATGGGCTCCTGCTCTGCCCAAGACCACTAGGAACTACAAAGGGTCATGAACAAACACACAAACCAGCCTCCCATCCATTGACTCTGTCTACACTTCCCGCTGCCTTGAAAAACAGCCAGCATTATCAAAGACCCCACACACCCCAAACATTCTCTCTTCCACCTTCTCCTGTTGGGAAAAAGTTACAAAAGTCTAAGGTCACGTACCAAGAACTGCTTCCTCCCTGTTGCCACCAGACTTTGGAATGGTCCTAGCTCAGATTGAGTTGCTCTTTCTCTGCACCCTAGCTAGGAGCGTAACACTACATTCTGCACCCTCTCCTTTCCTTCTCTGTGAATGGGGTGCTTTGTCTGTATAACACGCAAGACACAATACTGTTCACTGTAGGCTAATACATGTGACAAAAATAAATCAAATAAATAAAAAAGTTGATTCGCTGGTTAAAAAGAAAAAGGAGGCTTATGTCCGGATGAGACTTGAGGGCTCAGGTAGTGCACTAGAAAGCTTTAGATTGGCTAGGAAGGAGTTGAAGAGTGAATTAAGAAGGGCTAAAAGAGGACATGAGAAGACTTTGGCTGATTGGATTAAGGAGAATCCTAAGGCGTTCTATAGGTATGTCGAGAACAGAAGGTTGGTTAGGGCAAGATTAGGGCCAGTTAGAGACAGCAGAGGGAAGTTATGTGTGGAACCGGAGGAGATTGGAGAGGCATTGAACCAATATTTCTCTTCGGTGTTCACGCAGGGGGACATAAATGTAGCTGTGGAGAACACTGAGTTACAGGGGTGTAAACTAGACAGTATTGCAGTTGATAAGGGGGATGTGCTGGATATTCTTGAGGGTTTGAAAATAGATAAGTTCCCTGGGCCGGACGGGATTTATCCTAGGATTTAAGAGATCCGTGGATAGGTTTATGGATGGAAAGGGATTGGTTTAGGTTCGAGGGTCATTGTTTTTTAACTGGTCGGCGCAACATCGTGGGCCGAAGGGCCTGTTCTGCGCTGTAATGTTCTATGTTCTATAAATCAAATCCCTACTCCTGTACTCAAATCCTGCTGTTTTAACTTCCTGTCTGCGACCTGATTGATAAGGAAAGAGTTAATAACATGGAAATATCTGGAAAGAGTAAAATAACAATATCTTGTTAATCAGCTGTGATATTTCTGCTTGCTTTCTCTGGATGGCATTATATTTCAGTTTGATTAATCCCTGGGGGCTTTCCTGGCTTGTGTGGAATATAATTTGCTAAAATATCTGAGGTCAGTGGCTGACTTGAGTTGACCACAGATGTGATCTTTTGGTTTACAGCCTGGATTGTACACTCTTTCAGACAATACTGTGGGTTTGCGTGAGACAGTTCTGTGGTTTATTACAGCGTGGACGGTACACAGTTAATTTCCTGTTCGTCACGTCGTTAGCATATCGTGAGACAGACAAACAAAAGGACCTCACATTCTAAAAGCAAACCTGCCCTTTAATAACCGTCAGCTCTGCGTAATACTGTGGATTCCTCATTCCGCTTACATCCTGATAATCAGTTCCTTCTATTTCTGTACCCTTGCCTCTCTCAAGTTAAATTGACGAGTGCGCCGCATGTAAATCTCAAATATATTTGTTATTATATTTAACAGTGGGTAATCTCATTAATCAGAGTTAAAATCATTCGAATCTTTCGGAAGCCCGCAGAGAAAGGGAGATTGTTCCCAAATGGTTTTGTAGAAAAGTGGATGTATCTTTTTTATAATTAATGTTTTCTTTTTTATTATTGTTCAATTTTATGTATTCTAGTATGTGTCCCACAAGATTTGCCATTCCAATCTGTTTAATAACCATTACAGGCTATAACATTTCACGATAAATAGAATCCAAATATTACTCTTAAGTAAAAGATGATGGATGTGATTGTTCTTAGAACAAAGAACAGCACAGCACGGGAAACAGGCCCTTCGGCCCAATGAGCCCGTGCCGCCATTTTAACACTGAGTGCCCCCCTCCACCCATGACCCTTGTCTACGCTTATGGCATTCCACATTGAGGGAAACTAATTGAGGGGCAATTTGTTACACCAATCAGCCTAAGAGCACATCTTTGGGGTGTGGGAGGAAACCGGAGCACCCGGAGAAAACCCACGCAAGCACGGGGAGAATGTGCAAACTCCCCACAGACACCGGCCCAAATCCATGTATCTGCACAGCAATCAGTGATAGTCACTGAGCTGTCGTCTTCCCCAGTATCTGGTCCTAGTTTAAGCGTAACTTGTGTCACTGTCTACTTTTCCTTCACTGTCACTGGGTCAGGATGCTCCCTCTCTAACAGCACGGTGGGTGTACCTATACCACATGGACAGCAGCGGTTCAAGAAGGCAGCTCGCCATCACCTTCTTGAGGTCTACATAGAACATAGATGTGTGGGTTAGGTTGATTTGCCATGCTAAGAAATTACCCCTTAGTGTCCAGGGTAGTGGAGGTTAGAGGGATTGGTGAGTATAATACGTAGGGATATTGGGGTAGGGCCTGGGTGGGATTGTGTTCGGTGCAGACTTGATGGGCTGAAGGGCCTCTTTCTGCACTGTAGGGTTAGAACATAAGAACATAAGAAATAGGAGCAGGAGTAGGCCATCTAGCCCTTCGAGCCTGCCCCGCCATTCAATAAGATCATGGCTGATCTGTCGTGACTCAGTTCCACATTCCCGCCCTCTCCCCATAACCCTTAATCCCCTCTCTTATCAAAAACCCATCAACCCGCTTCTTAAAAATATTTAGCGAGGCAGCCTCCACCACTTCAACGGGCAGAGAATTCCAGAGATTCACCACCCTTTGAGTGAAGAAGTTCCTCCTCAACTCTGTTCTAAACTGCCTCCCCTTTATCTTGAGGCTGTGCCCCCTAGTCCTACTGTCTTTTTTGAGCGGGAAGAGTCTCTCCACCTCTATCCTATCCATCCCATTCATCATCTTATACGTCTCAATGAGATCTCCCCTCATTCTTCTAAACTCTAACGAGTACAAGCCTAGTTTATTCAGCCTCTCCTCATAGCTCAACCCCGTCAACTCCGGTATCAGCCTAGTAAACCTCCTCTGTACTCCCTCCAGGGCCAAAATATCCTTGCACAGGTGCGGCGCCCAAACTGCACACAGTACTCCAGCTGCGGCCTCACCAATGCCCTATACAGCTGCAGCAAGACCTCCCTACTTTTATATTCAATCCCCCTCGCTATGAAGGCCAGCATCCCATTCGCCTTCCTGACCACCTGCTGCACCTGCAAGCTGGGTTTTTGCGACTCATGCACAAGGACCCCGAGGTTCCTCTGCACCGTCGCCTGCTGCAGTTTTTTGCCACGTAAGTAATAGTCCTTCCTATCATTCCTCCTACCAAAGTGGACCACCTCACACTTGCCAACATTAAATTCCATTTGCCATTTCCTGGCCCATTCGCCCAGCCTATCTAGATCCTTCTGCAGACTCTCCACACCCTCCGCACAATTTGCCTTTCCCCCAATCTTGGTGTCATCAGCAAATTTCGACACCATACACTCGGTTCCCTCCTCCAGATCATCTATATAAATGGTAAATAGCTGAGGTCCCAGCACCGACCTATGATTTGATATAGAAAACTACAGCACAAACAGGCCCTTCGGCCCACAAGTTGCGCCAATCCTATCCATACTTACTAGGCCTATCTATAACCCCCAATCCCATTAAACCCCATATACTCATCCAGAAGTCTCTTAAAAGACCCCAGCGAGTTCGCCTCCACCACCGATGACGGCAGCCGATTCCACTCACTCACCACCCTCTGAGTGAAAAACTTACCCCTAAATAAGGGTCATTAGCATTGGGACGTCCCTGGTAATGTAAAAGGATATGGTATAATAATGTTTTTTCCCTTTCATTCACAGGTTTTAAGTCGGTCCACCTTGTTGTCCAACGAGGGGCATACACACACGATGGGTCGTACTGGGGCTGCTCTTGGTTGTTCGAGATTGGCCTAGTGCTTCATGTGGTTAGTGTGTGCCTAAACTGGACCAGATACTGGGCAAGACGACAGCTCAGTGACTATCACTGATTGCTGTGCAGACACATGGATTTGGGCCGGTGTCTGCGGGAGTTTGCGCATTCTTCCCGTGCTTGCGTGGGTTTTCTCCGGGTGCTCCGGTTTCCTCCCACACCCCAAAGATGTGCTCTTAGGCTGATTGGAGGTAATAAATTGTCCCTAAATTAGTTTCCCTCAATCTGGATGGCCATAAAACAATAGACAGGGGTCGTGGGTAGAGAAGGGGACTGGTGGTGTTGGGATGGTGGCAGCACGGGCTCGTTGGGCCGAAGGGCCTGTTTCCCCGGGCTGGTTTTTGTTCTTTGTTCATTTGTTTTTGTTTTGTATCTCCTCTGTCAATTAGGGATGGGCACTAAATGCCGACCTCATTAGTGATGCCCACATTGCGCGAAAGGATATTAAATTCTAATTATTGGAGGAAGTTTCTGCTCATCCAATATTGGATGTTGGAAAAGAACAAAGAACAACCCAGCACGGGAAACAGGCCCTTCAGCCCAACGAGCCCATGCCACCATCTTAACATTGTGTTTTCCCTCCTCCACCCTTGACCCGTGTCTATGCTAATGGAACCCACATCGGAAACCAGATTGAGGGGAGAATAATTTAGGGACAATCAAATAATTTAGCAGAGGTTCAGGAAATTGCCCCCAGCTTCCTAAAGTGCTGAGGACGACATTCTCAAACCACGTTCCAATAATGTTGACACCAACTCAAAACCCTTGAGGTTTTGTCAGTCGCAATCCTGGCGTGAATGGCAAGATTTTGTACACAGGCGTGGGACTTTGTGTTGGGGGGGAGAGCGTGCAACTCCCCACTGCCCACCCCCCATCCCCACACCTACTCCTCTATGCCTCCCCAGCCCCCCCATACTTCCCACCTACCCCCCACACCTACCCCCCCACCCCCACCTCCACACCTACCCCCACATCTCCCCGACTCCCCATATTGCTCCCCTACCCCCCACACCTCCCTCCCCACACTTCCCCACCCCCCCATACTTCCCACCTACCCCCCCACGCCTACCCCCACACCTACCCCCACATCTCCCCAACTCCCCATATTCCCCCCACACCTCCCTCCCCACACTTCCCCACCCCCCCATACTTCCCACCTACCTCCCCGCGCCTTCCCCCCCCCACACCTACCCCTCCATGCCTACCCCCACACCCACCCCCACATCTCCCCGACTCCCCATATCCCCCCTACCCCCACATCTCCCTCCCCACACTTCCCCACCCCCCCATACTTCCCACTTAACCCCCCCACGCCTATCCCCACCCTACCCCCACATCTCCCTCCCCACCCCCCTATACTTCCCACTTAACCCCCCCCACGCCTATCCCCACCCTACCCCCACATCTCCCCGAACCCCCATATCCCCCCCACCCCCCAACACCTCCCTCCCCACACTTCCCCACTCCCCCCACCCCTACATCCACCTCCCCACCTCCCCAATTCTCAGCACCGCTGCCAGTCTGACATTCTTCGAGGGTCATAAATCTTTTGCCCCAAGTTCCGATCTCATGCTGTGTTATACACCCTAACTTTATCCTGGAAGGATTGTGGAATTTCCAGCCGAGGGATTCAATGGTTAACATGTTTCCGGCTGACACAATTTCATTGTTAAATTAATTTACAGAATTAACTTGTTAACATACAGGAAATTAAATGCCTCGATGGAGTTCAACTGATTTACATTTGGTTCGATGTTTGGATTCGTACTGATTTATTTAATTTACATTTCAATATATTGTTTGTAAGTCCAAAGCGGGGCAGATTCAGTGGATTGGCCATGCGGAATAGTATAAGGGAGATTAGCAGGGTTACAATGTGGAGTTACGTGAATAGGGCTAGGGTGGGCAGCCTTGAGGGGCCAAATGGCCTCCTTTAGCACTGTAGGGATTTGATTTGGGCGGTACGGTAGCACAGTGGGTTAGCACCACTGCTTCACAGCTCCAGGGTCCCGGGTTCGATTCCCGGCTCGGGGGTCACTGTCTGTGTGGAGTTTGCACATTCTCCTCGTGTCTGCGTGGGTTTTCTCCGGGTGCTCCGGTTTCCTCCCACAGTCCAAAGATGTGCGGGTTAGGTTCATTGGCTATGCTAAAAAATTGCCCCTTAGTGTCCTGGGATGTGTAGGTTAGAGGGATTAGCAGGTAAAATGTGTAGGGATATGGGGATAGGGTCTGGGTGGGATTGTGTTCGATGCAGACTCGATGGGCCAAAGGGCCTGTTTCTGCACTGTAGGGTTCTATGCTGGTTCTATATGCAGGGTGGAATAGGTGTAGGGTGATGTGGCGGCGCGGGCTCGTTGGGCCGAAGGGCCTGTTTCCCGTGCTGGGTTGTTCTTTGATTTTCGAGTTGCATTGAATTCGATTGATCACAGGCGCCTGTATATGGACTTTAAGATGCTCAGCAGCACAATATGGTCTTTTAAGTTGCTTCCATCTGGCTAATTGTCTCCATGGGATTGAGTTTTGCCAAAACAATGCGATGAGTTCTGATTAAAAGCCACTTTTTCCACTCAGCCAGACATTTGGGATGAATTTATTCACACACACACACGCGCCCCCACAGGATGGCAGCATTGTAACGTTCACTCACTCACCCTTGTCTTCTTGCTTGACTGAGAGAAAATGGAAGTTTGGCTGGAATGAGTCAATATTGGCCCAGCCTGGGAGCTCCGATTGGACTAACCACGGGGTATGGGAGTAGAATCGACCATTTAAGGAGTGATTTCCTTGCCCTGGAAGCAGTGGACCAGATACTGGGCAACACGACAGCTCAGTGACTATCACTGTCTGCTGTGCAGGCACATGGATTTGGGCCGGTGTCTGTGGGAGTTTGCACATTCTCCCCGTGCTTGCGTGGGTTTTCTCCGGGTGCTCCAGTTTCCTCCCACACCCCAAAGATGTGCTCTTAGGCTGATTGGTGTAACAAATTGTCCCTAAATTAGTCTTCCCTCAATCTTCCCCAATAGGCGTAGACAAAGGTCACAGATAGAGGAGGGCAGTCAATGTTAAAATGGCGGCGTGGGCTCGTTGGGCCGAAGGGCCTGTTTCCTGTGCTGTGTTGTTCTTTGTCCTTTGGAGAGAAGCTTCAATAGGCTGGTTCCTACGATGAAGGAGTTATTTGGTGAGGAAAAGTTGAGTAAGTTGAGCGAGACGCGATCTTATTGAATATATGATTCTGAGGAGCATTAATCAAGTGGATGCCGAGGAGATGTATCCTCTTGAGGGAGATCAACGAGGAGGATCGTTTCAAAATAAGGACTCTCCCGTTTAAGGCAGAGATGAAGATTAATTCCTTCTCTCAGAGGGTGGTTATTCTTTGCAATTCTCTTCCCAGAGAACAGTGGAGGTTGGACTATTGAATATATCAGTTAGACAGAGTCTGGAGCTATAGGATAGTCAACAATTATGGAGGGAACAGGTAATAAGGTGGTGTTCAGGTACTTATGATCTTACCAAATGTGAAGAGGTAAGTGACCTGCTACTGCTTCTGTTTCATATGTTCTTAAACATTCAGTCCCTCCAGCACTGGCACACAGTTGCTGCTCTTTCGTACCATCTACACGATGCAACGAGACAACCCTCCAAGGCTTCTTTGACAGCACCTCCCCAATCCGTGACTTCCACCTCCCAAAAGGGCAATTGCAGTAGACACACAGGAACTACAAGGTCCCAGACATCACCCTGTCTTGAAATGATATCACCACGGTTTCACTATCATTGGGGTCAAATTCTTGGAACACCCTCCGAAATAGCACTGTAGGTGTTCCGAAACCAAAAAGGCTCCAGTGATTCAAGGAGTTGGTCCATTACCACCTCCTCAAGAGCAGCCAGGGTTTGACAACTAAAACAGTAAGAAGTCTGGCAACACCAGGTTACAGTCCAACCAATTTATTTGATAGTAATCTCACAATTGGTGAGTTGTACATTGGTGATTCACCTGACGAAGGGGCAAACCTGAAAGCTTGTGGGTTTACTATCAAATAAACCTGTTGGACTTTAATCTGGTGTTGTGAGACTTCTTATTGCGTTTACCCCAGTCCAACGCCCAGTCCATATCATGACAGTTAATGTCAACCTTTCTAGCAATATCTATATCCCAATAAGCTTTATTTTAAATATGATGTAGCAACCATTGCAAAGATTTGCCTACAAGCTTGGGTGTGGTTGGGAGCTATAAATATTCCAAGTTGCAGTGTCTTTAATATGGAAAATTGGGAAAGGAGGTGGTAGCAATAATGATAAAAGGCAAAATATGGCAATAGCATAGGGGGGTTCAGGGCTGGGGAATGAATTAAGTTGATGGGTATATTTAATGGTACATATTCAAATGTCTGATTTGGTTTATTGTTGTCACATGTATTGGGACACAGTGAGAAGTAATGTTTCTTAAGCACTATAGAGATAAAACATACCATTCATAGAGTACATAGGGGACAAGGAAAGAAGATGCAGGATATAGTGTTATAGTCGTAGCTAGGGTGTAGAGAAAGATCAACTTACATAAGAACACCCCGGGTTGAAATGGTCACTACGAGAGGACACAGATTTAAGGTGCGGGGAGGGAAGTACAGAGTGATGTTAGGGGTAAGTTTTTCACTCAGAGGGTGGTGAGTGAATGGAATCGGCTGCCGTCAGTGGTGGTGGAGGCGAACTCGCTGGGGTCTTTTAAAAGACTTCTGGATGAGTATATGGGGTTTAATGGGATTGGGGGTTATAGATAGGTCTATAGATTGGTGGGGTTGATGTGATCGGCGCAACTCGAGGGCCGAAGGGCCTGTTTGTGCTGTGATGTTCTATGTTCTATTTAACATAAGAAATAGGAGCAGGAGTCGGCCATCTAGCCCTTCGAGCCTGCCCCGCCATTCAATAAGATCATGGCTGATCTGAAGTGGATCAGTTCCACTTTCCCGCTTTCTCCCCTTAATTCCCTTGTCTATCAGAAACCTATCCACCTGTGACTTAAACTTTTACCTGCTAATCCCTCTAACCTACACATCCCAGGACACTAAGAGGCAATTTTAGCATAGCCAATGAACCTAACCCGCACATCTTTGGACTGTGGGAGGAAACCGGAGCACCCGGAGAAAACCCACGCAGGCACGAGGAGAATGTGCAAACTCCACACAGGCAGTGACCCGAGCCGGGAATCGAACCCAGGACCCTGGAGCTGTGAAGCAGCAGTGCTAACCCACTGTGCTACCGTGCCGCCCTTTGGGGAAGAAGTTGTTCTTGAGTAGGTTTGCATGTGACCTCAGACTTTCGGAGCTTTTACTCGATGGAAGAAGATGGAAAAGAGCGTGTCCAGGGCAGTGGGGGGTCCTTGATTATGGCTGGCTGCTTTTCCAAAGCAGTAGGAAGTATAGACAGAGTCAATGGATAAGAGGCTGATTTAGGCAATGGATTGGACTACATTCACGACCTTTTGTAGTCTCCTGCAGTCTTGGACAGGGCAGGAACTATACCAAGCTGTAATATAACCATAAAGAATACTTTCTATGGTGCATCTGTAAAAATTTCCCGAGCCTTCTGAGAAAGTATAGGTCGTGGGCTTTTTTAACTGACATGGAGAGAGACCAGGACAGGACGTTACTGACACGAACGCCTAAAGCTGTCAACCATTTCCACTTCACTACCATTGATGTAGACCCCCCCACTGCACTTTCCGATACAGCATTGGGTATAAGAATTCAGGAGTATAACTCAGGGCCTCAAACCTGCTCCACCATTCAGCTGCTCTGAAACATCAGTTCCTCGGTGAGCAGGGTTCAAAGCTCCACGGGGAGTGGGTGTCAAGTCCAAAATCCCGTCGTTGCCGTATCACACGTATCCCGAAAAGACAAAGGTGGACCCACCTGATGAAGGGGCAGCGCTCCGAAATTTTGCGATTCCAAATAAACCCGTTGGACTTTAACACAGTGTTGTGACATGTCTTATTGTGTCATTTTGTGTGTGATCACACAGCTATCTTTAAAAATGCAGACGGAAACAACTCCAGGGTGGCACGGCGGTTAGCACTGCTGCTTCACAGCGCCAGGGACCCAGGTTCAAGTCCAGCCTTGGGTCTGTGTGGAGTCTGCACAGTTTCCCTGTGTCTGTGTGGGTTTCCTCTGGGTGGTACTCCCACAGTCCGAAAGGTGCTGGTTGGGGTGCAACGGCCGTGCTATATTCTCCCTCCGTGTAACCCAAACAGGCACCAGAGTGTGGGAAATTTCACAATAACTTCATTGCAGTGTTAATGTAAGCCTGTTTGTGACTAATAAATAAACTCTGCTTTAAACACTGAGTCTATAAAGTAAGCTGGCACAAACATGAGGGAAATGAGGAAACCAAGAAGTTGCAAAATAATAAGAGATGCAAAAGTCGGAAAGACGTCTTTAAAAGAAATTCAAGATAACAGCAAAAGTTTTCATAAATACAATAAGGGAAAGAGGGTAGTAATGAGACCCACTGTAGGCAGATGTAAATCAGACTGTAAAGGACAATAAGGAAATAGCAAACTTGTTCAATGAGTATTTTATATCTGCCTTCAGAGTAAAGGTAGAGAACACCAACTGTGGAAAGGAGTCTAAAATAATTCACATGGAAGAAAAAAATGCAAACAGTGATGGATTTTGAGATGAATAAATCTCCAGGAGACTGCCCCCAAAAAGTGTTAAAATAAAAAAGTGAAGAAAAGTGAAAAGTGAAAAGTGAAAAGTGGGAGGCATGCCTTATGAAGATAGGTTGAGGGAGCTGGGACTCTTTTCCCTAGAGAGGCGAAGGTTGAGAGGCGACCTGATAGAAGTTTATAAAATGTTGAGAGGAATAGATAGGGTGGACTCTCAGAGGCTATTTCCCCGGGTTGAAATGGTCGCTACGAGAGGACACAGATTTAAGGTGCGGGGAGGGAAGTACAGAGGTGATGTTAGGGGTAAGTTTTTCACTCAGAGGGTGGTGAGTGAATGGAATCGGCTGCCGTCATCGGTGGTGGAGGCGAACTCGCTGGGGTCTTTTAAAAGACTTCTGGATGAGTATATGGAGTTTAATGGGATTGGGGGTTATAGATTGGTCTTTAGATTGGTAGGTATTGATGTGATCGGCGCAACTCGAGGGCCGAAGGGCCTGTTTGTGCTGTAATGTTCTATGTTCTATGTTCTAAATGGAAATTTAATTGTGATTTTCCCAAAGCTCGCGGGACTCTGGAGTTGTGCCTTTGATGTGGAGATGCCGGCGTTGGACTGGGGTAAACACAGTAAAAAGTCTGACAACACCAGGTTTTAGTCCAACCGATTTATTTGATAGTAAACTCGCAAGCTTTCGGGGTTTGTCCCTTTGTCAGGTGAATGGAGAGTTCTGGCTTCACAGAGCATATAACAGCACAGACAGATTACTGATTACAGATCATTTTGTTGTGCCTTTGGACAGTGTAGTGGGGCTCCCAGGACACTTGGGCTGCAGCGAGGTAGGAAAGAACAGAGAGGGTTAAACAGGTAGCCTGGCCTGTGGTAGCCAAACTCACTGTAGGTCAACACAAGTTACTACCACCCGCTAGACAGTCACACCCCAAGTGACACCCTGCAGAAATAATAAAGGATTAGTACCAACTTCTCAAGACTCCACAAGATCCATTGTGCCTCTAGAAAACTAATCGAGTATCGGGGAGATTGACAGTTGAGGTTTGCATGCGAGAAGGGGATCTGCAGTGCTTTGATATTACAACAAGGTGGACAGGATATGTGCAAAAGGATAAGAACATAAGAAATAGGAGCAGGAGTAGGCCATCTAGCCCTTCGAGCCTGCCCCGCCATTCAATAAGATCATGGCTGATCTGTCGTGGCTCAGTTCCACCTTCCCGCCCTCTCCCCATAACCCTTAATCCCTTCTCTTATCAAAAACCCATCAACCCGCTTCTTAAAAATGTTTAGCGAGGCAGCCTCCACCACTTCAACGGGCAGAGAATTCCAGAGATTCACCACCCTTTGAGTGAAGAAGTTCCTCCTCAACTCCGTTCTAAACCGCCTTCCCCTTTATCTTGAGGCTCTGCCCCCTAGTCCTACTGTCCTTTCTGAGCGGGAAGAGTCTCTCCACCTCTATCCTGTCCATCCCATTCATCATCTTATACGTCTCAATGAGATCTCCCCTCATTCTTCTAAACTCTAACGAGTACAAGCTAAAACCAGGCAGGAGAATGGAGCAGTACAATGTGGTGTGGGCTATCAGGAGATAACGGCAGCAGCCAGAGCATGGCACCATGACTGGTTCTGCAGGGAGGGACACTGAGCAATGGTTATAGAGGATTCTATAGTTAGGGAGGGTGATAGGCGTTACTTCCCTGGTGCCAGGGTCCAGGATGTCTCTGAACAGGCAGAAAACATTCTGAAGGGGCAGAGTGAACATTCAGTGGTCATGGTACATATTGGTACTAACAATATAGGTAGGGAGAGTGACGAGGTTCCGCAGCAGCAGTTTAGGGAGAAAGTTAATAAGCAGGAACTCTAGGGTTGTAATCTCAGGATTGTTCCCTCTGTCACGTGCCAGTGAGGCTAAGAAAAGGAAGATAGTACAGCTCAACGCACAGCTAAATGGCTGGTGTAGGAGGGAGGGTTTCAGGAATCTGGATCATTGGGATCTCTTCCGGGGCAGGTGGGACCTGTACAAGAAGGACGGGTTGCACCTAAACTGGAAAGGCATAAATATTCTGGCCGGGAAGTTTGCTACTGTCACACAGGTGGATATGGAGTAGAAAGGGGGTGGGGGGAGCGATTCTCCCAAAGGTACGGGGCAAGCACAGTGGGAGGGAGCCCTGGAGGGAGTGCAGAGGAGGTTTACTAGGCTGATACCAGAGTTGAGGGGATTGAGCTATGAGGAGAGGCTGAATAAACTAGGCTTGTACTCGTTAGAGTTTAGAAGAATGAGGGGAGATCTCATTGAGACGTATAAGATGATGAATGGGATGGATAGGATAGAGGTGGAGAGACTCTTCCCGCTCAGAAAGGACAGTAGGACTAGGGGGCACAGCCTCAAGATAAAAGGGGGGCGGTTTAGAACGGAGTTGAGGAGGAACTTCTTCACTCAAAGGGTGGTGAATCTCTGGAATTCTCTGCCCGTTGAAGTGGTGGAGGCTGCCTCGCTAAATATTTTTAAGAAACGGGTTGATGGGTTTTTGATAAGAGAAGGGATTAAGGGTTATGGGAAGAGGGCGGGAAGGTGGAGCTGAGCCACGACAGATCAGCCATGATCTTATTGAATGGCGGGGCAGGCTCGAAGGGCCAGATGGCCTACTCCTGCTCCTATTTCTTATGTTCTTATGTTCTTATGTTAGCACTGCTGCTTCACAGCTCCAGGGTCCTGGGTTCGATTCCTGGCTCGGGTCACTGTCTCTGTGGAGTTTGCACATTCTCCTTGTGTCTGCATGGGTTTACTCCGGGTGCTCCCACAGCCCAAAGATGTGCGGGTTAGGTTGATTGGCCATGCTACGAAATTGGCCCTTAGTGTCCAGGGATGTGTAGGTTAGAGGGATTAGCGGGTAGGGATATGGGGGTAGGGCCTCGGTGCAGACTCGATGGGCTGAAGGGCCTCTTTCTGCACTGTAGGGTTCCGTGATTCTATAATTCAATGATTTAAACTAGTTTCCCGGGGGGGTGGGAACCAAAGCAAATGTGGATTAACTGAAGGGGAACCAGAGAGTAGGACTAGGATCACAGAACGAGAAGGCAGGGTGTGGTTACTAATCAAAGTCTGGTGGACTGAAGTGTATTTGTTTCGGTGCGAGAGGTGCAGCAGGTAAGGCAGATCAGCTTAAAGCTTGCATTAGTACTTGGAACTATGTCATTGCTATTAGAGACTTAGCTAGGGGAAGGATAGGATTGGCAGCTTAACGTACCAGGATACAGATGTTTCAGGTGGGACAGGGGGGGTGGAAAAGGGGTGGGGGAGTTGCGCTATTGGTTAAGGAGAATCCAGCTGTATTGCGGGAGGACACCTCGGAGGGGTGAGACAATAAGGGTCAAACTCAGGAATAGGAAGGGTGCAGTCACAATATTGGGGGTTTACTGTAGCCCACCCAAGCGGGAGACAGAGGAACAGATATGTAGACAGATTTTGGCGAGATGTAAATGTAACAGTGTTGTTGTGGTGGGAGATTTTAAGTCTCCCCTATATTGACTGGGGCTCACTTAGTGCTAGGGGTATGAGTGGGGCAGAGTTTGTAAGGAGCATCCAGGAGGGTTTCCTGAAATAGTATACAGGTATTCCAATTAGGAAAGGGTCCATACTGGACCTGGTATTGGAGAATGAGCCCAGCCAGGTAGTCGATGTTTCAGTAGGGGAGCAGTTAGGGAACAGTGACCACAATTCAGT
Organism: Prionace glauca; assembly: GCA_037974335.1. Classification (NCBI taxonomy): domain Eukaryota; kingdom Metazoa; phylum Chordata; class Chondrichthyes; order Carcharhiniformes; family Carcharhinidae; genus Prionace; species Prionace glauca. The sequence goes on from CM075737.1 coordinate 58,845,964, forward strand.
AAGCTTTAAGGTACTGATAAAGAAAAATGTAGTCCTCAAGTTAAGATGCTAAACTGGAGGAAGTCTCATTACAATAATACTAGACAGGAACTGAAGAATGTAGATTAGGGGCAGATGTTTGAGGGCAAATCAACATCTGGCATATGGGAGGCTTTCAAGTGTAAGTTGATAGGGATTCAGGATTCCTGTAAGGGTAAAGGATAAGCATGGAAAATTTCAGGAACCTTGGACAACGAGAAATATTGTGAACTTAGTCAGAGAGAAAAAGGAAGAATTTGTCAAGGCTAGGAGGCTGGGAACACACAAAGCAAGTGTGGAATACAAGAAAAGTAGAAAGGAACTTAAGCAAGGAGTAAGGAGGGCTAAAAGAAATCACGAAAAATCATTGGCCAGCAGGATTAAGAAAAATCTCAAGTCTTTTTGTACATATCTAGAGATCCAGGGAGAGGGTTGGCCCACTCAATGACAGAGAAGGGAATCTATGTGTGGAGCCAGAGGAAATGGGTGAGATATTAAATGAGTACTTTGTGTCACTATTCCCCAGGGAGAAGGACTTGGTGGAAGATGAGTCTGGGAAAGGATGTGTAGATAGTTTGAGTCATGTTGAGATCAAAAAGGAGGAGGTGTTGGGGTTCTTGAGGAACATTAAGGTAGACAAGTCCCCAGGGCCAAATGGGATATACCCCAGGATACTGAGGGAGGCAAGGGAGGAAATTTCTGGGACCTTGAGAGAAATCTTTGTATCCTCACTGGCTACAGGAGAGCTCCCAAAGGATTGGAGAATAGCCAATGTTGTTTCTTTGTTTAACAAGGCTAATCCAGGTAATTACATAAGAACTAGAAGCAGGAATTGGCCATCTGGCCCCTCAGCCTGCTCCGCCATTCAATAAGATCGTGACTGATGTTTTTGTGGACTCAGCTCCACTTACCCGCCCGCTCACCATAATCCTTAATTCCTTTACTGTTCAAAAATGTATCTATCCTTGCCTTAAAAACATTCAATGAGGGAGCCTCAACAGGGCAGGGAATTCCACAGATTCACAACCCTTTGTGTGAAGAAATTCTTCCTCAACTCAGTCCTAAATCTGCTCCCCCTTATTTTGAGGCTATTCCCCCTAGTTCTAGTTTCACCCGCCAGTGGAAACAACTTCCCTGCTTCTATCTTATCCATTCCCTTCATAATCTTATATGTTTCTGTAAAATCTTTCCCCTTTCTTCTGAATTCCAATGAGTATAGCCCCAGTCTACTCAATCTCTCCTCATAAGCCACCCTCTCAATTCTGGAATCACCCTAGTGAATCTCCTCTGCACCCCCTCCAGTGCCAGTATATCCTTTCTCAAGTAAGGAGACCAAACTGTACACAGTAACTCCAGGTGTGACCTCACCAGCACCTTATACAGCTGCAATATAACCTCGCTGTTTTTAAACTCCATCCCTCTAGCAATGAAGAACAAAATTCCATTTGCCTTCTTAACTACCTGATGTACCTGCAAACCAACTCCTTGAGATTCCTGCACAAGGACACCCAGATCCCTCTGCACAGCAGCATGCTGCAATTTTTTACCATTTAGATAATAGTTCATTTTGCTGTTATTTCTACCAAAATGGATGACCTCACATTTATCAACATTGTACTCCATCTGCCAGACCCTCACCCATTCACTTAGATTATCTATATCCCTTTGCAGACTTTCAGCATCTTCTGTACTCTTTGCTCTGCCACACATCTTAGTGTCATCTGCGAACTTTGACCCACTACACTTGGTCCCCAACTCCAAATCATCTATGTAAATCATAAACAATTGCGGTTCCAACACTGATCCCTAAGGCACATCACTAGTCACCGATTGCAAACCAGAAAAACACCCATTTACCCCCACTCTTTGCTTTCTGTCAATTAACCAACCCTCTCTCTATCCATGCTAATACATTACCCGTAATACCATGCACCTTTATCTTATGTAGCAGCCTTTAGTGCGGCACCTTATCAAATGCCTTCTGGAAATCCAGGTCAGTGAGCCTTCCATTCCTGGTAGGGAAATTATTGGAGAGGATTCTTTGAGACAGGATGTAATCCCACTTGGAAGGAGGTGGACGTATTAGTGAGAGACAACATGGTTTTGTGAAGGGGGAAGTCACGTCTCATTAACATGATCGAGTTTTTCGAGGAAATGACAAAGATGATTGATGAGGGTAGGGCAGTGGATGTTGTCCACATGGACTTCAGTAAGGCCTTTACTGACTACAGACTGGTGCAGAAGGTGAAGTCGCGTGGGATCAGAGGTGAGCGGGCAAGGTGGATACAAAACTGGCTCGGTCAAAGAAAGTAGAGGGTAGCAGTGGAAGGGTGCGTTTCTGAATGGAGGGCTGTGACAAGTGGCATTCCTCAGGGATCAGTGAACAAAGAACAAAGAACAACCCAGCACGGGAAACAGGCCCTTCGGCCCAACGAGCCCGCGCCGCCGCATCACCCTACACCTATTCTACCCTGCGTGTCTACGAATGGAACCCCTAACTTAGCCAGATTCAGGGGAGAATAGTGTCAATTTGGTAAAACCAATCAGCCTAACAGCACATTTTTGGGGTGTGGGAGGAAACCGGAGCGCCCGGAGGATGGAGAAAGCTAGCACGAGGCGGCACGATTTTAAATTAAGGGGGGGTAGTTATAGGACAGATGTCAGGGGTAGGTTCTTTACCCAGAGGGTGGTGAGGGACTGGAATGCCCTGCCTGCTGCAGTTGTAAATGCTCCTAGTTTGGGGGCGTTTAAGAGATCTGTGGATAGGTTTATGGATGGAAAGGGATTGGTTTAGGTTAGTGGGTCATTGTTTTGTAACTGGTCGGCGCAACATCGTGGGCCGAAGGGCCTGTTCTGCGCTGTAATGTTCTATGTTCTATGAAACCCACGCAACCTCAGGGAGAATGCGCAAACTCCCACAGACACAGGCCCAAATCCATGTGTCTGCACAGCCAGCAGTGCTAGTCACTGAGCTGTTGCGGCACCCGTCTACCGGTCCAGGATCAAGCGCACACCAGTGCTAGGACCTTTGCTGTTTGTAATCTATATACAAATCTGGAGGAAAATTAAACTGGTTTGATTAATAAGTTTGCGGACGACACAAAGGTTGGTGGATTTGTGGATAGCGATGAGGATCATTAGAGGATACAGCAGTATATAGATCAGTTGGAGACTTGGGCGGAGAGATGGCGGATGGAGTTTAATCCGGACAAATGTGAGATAATGCCTCTTGGAAGGGCAAACACAGGTAGGAAACAGGTGGCAGAATGCTTAAGATTATAGATAGGTAGAGGGATCGGAGTGTACAGGTAGACAGGTCACTGAAAGTGGTAATGCACGTGGAGAAGGTAGTCAAGTAGGCATACGGCATGCTTACCTTCATTGGCCGGGGCACTGAGTTTAAAAATTGGCAAATCGTGTTGCAGCTTTATAGAACCTTAGTGAGGCCACACTTGGAATATAGTGTTCAATTCTGGTCACCACACAACCAGAAGAGAATGGAGGCTTTGGAGAGGGGACAGAAAAGATTTACCAGGATGTTGCCCTGGTATGGAGAGCATTAGCTATGAGGAGAGGGTTGGAGAAACTTGGTTTGTTCTCACTGGAGTGATAGAGGTTGAGGGGAGTCCTGAATGAAGTCTATGACTGGATAGTCAGAAGCTTTTCCCCAGGGTGGAAGAGTCAATTACTTGGGAGCACAGGTTTAAGGTGCGAGGGGCAAGGTTTAAAGATGTACGAGGCAGGGTTTTTTTACACAGTGGGTGATGGGTGCCTGGAACTCGCTGCCGGGGAGGTAGTGAAAGCAGATACGATAGTGAGTTTTAAAGAGCATCTGGACAAATACATGAATAGGATGGGAATGGAGAGATATGGTCCCCAGATGGGTAATGGGTTTTAGTTCAGCGTAGTCAGTACAGGCTTGGAGAGCTGAAAGGCCTGATCCTGTGCTGTAATTTTCTTTGTTCTTTATTCTTTGTGATCAAAACAGAACTCTAATAAGTTTAAAGTAACAAGAAGATGATCTCATCAAAACCTTGCACATAACACATTATAATGCAAAAAATTAGAAGAATGTGTAAGAAGTCACGATTAGCAGAGTATCTTGGAAGTAAGCCAGAATTACACGTTGAGTGCTCTCCCTCATGCAAGTCGAATAAAATTGTTTCTGTTGAAACTGTGTACGGTCTTTGAGACTCAGTCTCTCCAACAGATAGGAAAATATTGCTTCACTATTTAAGAAATACCCACAAAGCCATCAGTTGTGGAATAGTTACTTTGAATTTATCAGATCCATCAGGCACAGAGTAACTGTGCCTTGGGGCGTAGACATGCTGGTTAGTGTTATGTCAAATATATCAGACTAATTGAGTTGAAAGCTTTGAGGAACTCCTGCAGAATGACTCAGCATATTGTCATCGGGAATGGATTTTGACAAGGCCCCACACAAGGCATGTTAGCAAACAGGAAAAGACAAGGAATTGGAGGTACATAAGAAATAGGAGCAGGAGTAGGCCATCTAGCCCTTCGAGCCTGCCCCGCCATTCAATAAGATCATGGCTGATCTGAAGTGGTTCAGTTCCACTTTCCCGCTTTCTCCCCATAACCCTTAATTCCTTTGCCTACCAAAAACCTATCTATCCGTGTCTTACATATATTTAGCGAGGTAGCCTCCACCACTTCAACGGGTAGAGAATTCCAGAGATTCACCATCCTTTGAGTGAAGAAGTTCCTCCTCAACTCCGTTCTAAACTGTCCCCCCCACTTATCTTGAGGCTGTGCCCTCTAGTCCTGCTGTCCTTTCTAAGCAGGAAGAATCTCTCGACCTCTACCCTATCCATCCCATTCATTATCTTATACATTACTTGGGCTGTTTTCCCTTGAGAGACGTCGGCTGAGGGGGGATCTGATAGAGGTTTATAAGATTATGAAGGGGATAGATAGAGTAAATGGTGGTAAGCTTTTTCCGCTATTAGAAATGGATAGAACGAGGGGTCACGGGCTTAGGGTGAGGGGGGCTAGGTATAAGACAAATATTAGAGGGCAGTTTTTCATGCAAAGGGTAGTGGGGATGTGGAATGCACTGCCGAGTAAGGTGGTGGAAGCAGGCACGCTAGGGTTGTTTAAGAGTCAATTAGACAGCCACATGAGCAGTCTACATATAGGGGGATATAGCAGGCCTTACTAAACATTGTAGGCTTGGGATTCCGTTTTTGCTTCAGGGATGTTACAGTCTTTGCCTGTTTAATAATGAATTTTTTGTCTCCACGGGTATTTAAGTTCACCTTGTTGACCAGCAAGGGGCATGCATGCGGCAGGTTGTAGTGGGCTGCTCTTGGATGTTGCTTCGGGAGTTGCCTACTGCTTCATGTCGTTGGTGTGCTTAAACTGGACCATCTCGAGGGCAACATGACAGCTCAGAGACTATCTCTGTTGCTGTGCGGACACATGGATTTGGGCCTGTGTCTGTGGGAGTTTGCGCGTTCTCCCCGTGGTTGCGTGGGTTTCCTCCGGGTGCTCCGGTTTCCTCCCACATCCCAAAGATGTGCTTTTATGCTGATTGATTGGGTAACAAATTGTCCCTATATTGGACCTCCCTGATCCTTGCACATTAGGCGTAGACTAAAATCATGAATAGGTCACTGAGACAATGGGACGGCAGCGCGGGCTCGTTGGGCCGAAGGGTCTGTTTCCCGTGCTGTGTTGTTCTTTGCACTTCTTTGTACTTTGTACGTCTCTATAAGATCCCCCCTCATCCTTCTAAACTCCAACGAGTACAGACCCAGTCTATTCAGTCTCTCTTCATAGTCCAACCCCCTCATCTCTGGTATCAGCCTAGTGAACCTCCTCTGCACTCCCTCCAAGGCCAAAATATCCTTGCGCAAGTGCGGCGACCAAAACTGCACACAGTACTCTAGCTGCAGCCTCACCAGTGCCCTGTACAGTTGCAGCAAGACCTCCCTGCTTTTATATTCAATCTCCCTCGCTATAAAGGCCAACATCCCATTCGCCTTCCTGACCACCTGCTGCACCTGCAGACTGGGTTTTTGCGACTCATGCACAAGGACCCCCAGGTCCCTCTGCACCGTAGCCTGCTGCAGCTTTTCGCCCTGTAAGTAGTAGTCCTTCCTACCATTATTCCTACCAAAGTGGATAACCTCACACTTGCCAACATTGTACTCCATCTGCCAGGTCCTCGCCCACTCGCTCAGCCTATCTAGATCCCTCTGCAGACTTTCCACACCCTCCGCACAATTTGCTTTTCCACTCATCAAAGGTAACCTTTGACATGGGTTGGTAATTGGTTGGAAGGTTGGAAACAGAGAATAGGGAATCTCTGGGATCTCACCTTCTCCAATAAATACCAATAACTTGGATGAAAGAATACATGTTGGATCTGCCAACTGCACTTGTCCCAAAACCGGAAAATCCCATCCGAGGTCAACAGACTCCCTCCCTGATACAATTCCCATGGCAAGCGGGATGAGAAAATTCCAGTGAGAGAGTTGCAGGTGTCACTAAGTTTAGCGGCAGAGCAAGTACATACTTTGGTTCTGTCTTCACAAAAAATGTTGGGGAACACAGGGTTTAATGAGAGGGAGGAACTGAAGGGAATCAGTATTGGTAGGGAAATGGTGTTGGAGAAATTGATAGGGATGAATGGCGATAAACCTCCAGGGCGTGATAATCCGCATCCCAGACTACTTAAGGAAGTGACCCTGGAAATAATGGATGCATTGGTGAGCATAGATCATAGAAACCTACAGTGCAGAAAGAGGCCCTTCGGCCCATCGAGTCCGCACCAAACACAATCCCACCCAGGCTCTACCCCCATATCCCTACATATTATACCCACTAATCTCCACTACCCTGGACACTAAGGGGCAATTTCTTAGCATGGCCAATCAACCTAACCCACACATCTTTGGACTGTGGGAGGAAACTACAGCACCCGGAGGAAACCCACGCAGACACGAGGAGAATGTGCAAACTCCACACAGGCAGTGACCCCGAGCCGGGAATCGAACCCAGGACCCTAGAGCTGTGAAGCAGCAGTGCTAACCCACTGTGCTACCATGTCACCCAAGATTCCATAGACTCTGGAACAGTTCCTAGAGATTGGAAGATAGCTAATGTAACCATTGAGCGGTAGAGAGAAGACTGGGAATTATAGATCATGATGTGGGTATGCCGGCGTTGGACTGGCGTAAACACAGTAAAAAGTCTGACAACACCAGGTTTTAGTCCAACCGATTTATTTGATAATATACTCACAAGCTTTCGGGGTTAGCCCCTTCGTCAGGTGAATGGAGAGTTCTGGCCTCAGACAGAGCATATAATTATAAGAGCATTAGAATTCTAATCAGTAATCTCTAAACTGTCTGTGCTTTATATGCTCTGTCTGAGGCCAGAACTCTCCATTCACCTGACGAAGGGGCTAACCCCGAAAGCTTGTGCGTTTACTATCAAATAAATCGGTTGGACTAAAACCTGGTGTTGTCAGACTTTTTACTGAATTATAGATTAGTCAGCCTGATGTCAGTAGTGGGGAAAATTCAGAAGTCCATTAGCAAAGATTTTATTGCAACACAGTTGGAAAACAGTCAGAATTGAACAGAGTCAGTATGGATTTATAAAGAGAAATCAGGCTTAATAAATCTACTGGAATTCTTCAAGGATGTAACTAGTTGATGAGGGTAAGCCAGTGAATGTGGTTTATTTGGACTTTCAGAAGGATTTCAATAAAGTCCCACAAGGGGTATGGGGTGGAAGTGGGAGTGGGATACTGAAAGTCATGATCAGCCATGATCATATTACAAAGAACAAAGAACAACCCAGCACGGGAAACAGGCCCTTCGGCCCAACGAGCCCGCGCCGCCACATCACCCTGCACCTATTCTACCCTGCGTGTCTACGAATGGAACCCTACTCAGTCAGATTCAGGGAAGAAATAGTGTCAATTTGGTAAAAACCGATTAGCCTGAGAGCACATCTTTGGGGTGTGGGAGGAAACTGGAGCGCCCGGAGGAAACCCACGTAACCACAGGGAGAATGCGCAAACTCCCACAGACACAGGCCCAAATCCATGTGCCTGCACAGCCAGCAGTGCTAGTCACTGAGCTGTTGCGGCGCCCGTCTACCGGTCCAGGATCAAGCACACACACCGACATGAAGTACTAGGCCACTCCTGGAACTTCCAAGAGCAGCCCACGCACGACCCGCCGTGTGAATGCCCCTCGATTGACACGAGATGGACCTCCACCTGTGGAATAAAGACAAACATATTAATCTTACAGCCTGCCTTTCCGGTGTCTCCCGAGGTTTAACCCTATTTAATAGCCCCTACCATATCCCTCCATTCTCGTTTCACTCATGTGCCTATCTAACTGCATCTTAAACGAGTCCAATGTTCCTGCCTCCACCACCCTACTCGGTAGCGCGTTCCAGACCCCCACAACTCTCTGCGTAAAGAACCTTCTTCTCTTGAATGGTGATGCAGGCTCGAAGGCCAAATGGCCTACTCCTGCACTTACTTTCTACAAATTATTTCCTTTAGTATAAATCCAAAGCAAGGGGATGGCACTTTAAAATTAGAATTTGGCTATTTAGGGGAGAAATTTGGTGCACTTTTTCTCGCAAAGGGGGGTAGGAATCCTCTCTCCTAAAAGGCTATGGGTCAACTGGAAGCGATGTAGAGCAAAGGCAGGCCATAGAGATTGTCAACCATCACGTAATAGAACAAAGCTGGCATGTTGTAGGGGTCAAATGGTGCAGTCTTGCTCCAATGTGGTCACTTGAACATTCCAGCATCAACAATAGGTACCCAAATTCCATTGACGTTCTCACACCACGCAATCAATTATTCGATCGATATTAGGCTAAGACACCAGCCCACGCCATCTATTGAGAAAGGATTTCGCAATTATTATCAGTCTTAATGCTCAAGTCAACAGGAAGTCAGTTAACATATGTGATAGCGAAAACCAGTTCTGACGTTGTATATTTATCTGAGAATAGTGTTTGATTCAGGAAAGAAGTTTGTTGATATGACTGATTAATGTTTTCCCTGTAACTGGGAGAATTACTCATGGCTGGTGAGCTCAGTGACTTTAGTAATGTATAAGCATTAATATTTTGCCCTCAGTTATTGACTTCAGCAGGGTCTAGTTTTCTGCCGTGCATCAAATCAATTTGATACTGTTTCCCTATTCTGTGACATTTAACTTCACGGCATATTTTAGATACAGAATCCGTGAGGAATTATGATCTTATGTGGAGTTTGCACATTCTCCTCGTGTCTGCGTGGGTTTTCTCCGGGTGCTCCGGTTTCCTCCCACAGTCCAAAGATGTGCGGGTTAGGTTCATTGGCTATGCTAAAATTGCCCCTTAGTGTCCTGGGATGTGTAGGTTAGAGGGATTAGCAGGTAAATGTGTAGGGATATGGGGATAGGGTCTGGGTGGGATTGTGTTCGGTGCAGACTCGATGGGCCGAAGGGTCTGTTTCTGCACTGTAGCGTTCTATGTTCTACAAAAGCCTTGACCAGGATTCTCCCATTTTGAGACTCAGCTGCATGATGGGGGATGGGGAATGTTGGGTACTTCCCGTTGCAGATTGGAAAAAGACGCTTAGTCTTCCTGTCCTAACCCCAACGATGACATACCCGGGTGTTTGGTGCTGTATTCAGCAGCGGGGCAGGCCTGGGTGGCACCATGTTGAAAAGGTGCCCAGATTGGCAATGGGCCTCTTGAGAACGAAGGTCGATCTCCAGGAGGATTCTGGGACCTGGGAATGGTCTCCAGGAACATTCTGAGGCTTCAAGACGGACCCCCTCCAGGACACCCAATCCGGAAGGTCCGCCTGTAAATGGTCCGCCCACCCAGGGTCCAGCTCTTCATCTGCACCCCATCAGCGGAATGTAAATGAGGTTCACACCGGGCACTGGTGGATTTTCTCACCCTCCAAAGTGGGCAGCAGAGGAAAATCCTGCTGTAAATTCACGGTGGCATGAATTCAATTTCTGAGCCTCTCGCCAACTTCTCTCCCTTTTGCCCACCATTGAACACACCAGCTTGGGAGAATTCTACTCCAATAAAAAGGTCAAAGAGAAAACACAAGGTTCTATCTGAGATCTTTTCTGTACATGTTTAGAACATAGAACACTACAGCACAAACAGGCCCTTCAGCCCACAAGTTGTGCCGATCATTTCCATACCCACCAGGCCTATCTATAACCCTCAATCCCATTAAATCCCATATACTCATCCAGAAGTCTCTTAAAAGACCCCAGCGAGTTCGCCTCTACCACTACCGACAGCAGCCGATTCCACTCACTCACCACCCTCTGAGTGAAAAATGTACCCCTAACATCTCCTCTGTACCTGCTCCCCAGCACCTTAAACCTGTGTCCTCTCGTAACGACCATTTCAGCCCTGGGAAATAGCCTCCGAGAATCCACCCTATCTATTCCTCTCAACATCTTATAAACTTCTATCAGGTCGCCTCTCAACCTTCGTCTCTCTAAGGAGAAGAGACCGAGCTCCCTCAACCTATCCTCATAAAGCATGCCTCCCAATCCAGGCAACATCCTTGTAAATCTCCTCTGCACCCTCTCAATAGCTTCCACATCCTTCCTGTAGTGAGGTGACCAGAACTACGCACAGTACTCCAAGTGGGGTCTGACAAGGGTCTTATAAAGTCCTAGCATTACCTCCCGACTCCTAAACTCAATCCCTCGTTTAGTCGTGCTGCTCTCTCAGAGATGTCACAACACCAATGTGTCGAACTGACTTGTAAATGAGAGGTCTTATATACTTATACGGAGAATGACTGCAGAATTTCGAAGTGCAGAGGGAGCTGGGTGTTCGAGTGCATGAGTCACAAAAAGTTTGAATGCAGGTACAGCAAGTAATTAAGAAGGCTAACTAAATATGATACTTTATTGCAAGAGGAATCAAACATAAAAATAAGGATGTTAAGCTTCAGCTAGCCTGGGCAATGGTGAGATCACATCTCAAATGTTGTGTGCAGTTTTGATCTCCATATTTAAGGAAGGATTTTATAGAGGTCCTTAAAAGTGGATCTTACAAAGATTTACAAGATAATGAAGGGGATGGATAGGGTAGAGGTAGAGAGATTCTTTCCACTTAGAAAGGACAGCAGAACTAGAGGGCACAGCCTCAAGATAAGGGGGGGGGAACAGTTTAGATTGGAGTTGAGGAGGAACTTCTTCACTCAAAGGGTGGTGAATCTCTGGAATTCTCTGCCCATTGAAGTGGTAGAGGCTACATCATTGAATATATTTAAGTGACGGGTAGATAGGTTTCTGATAGACAGGGGAATTAAGGGGAGAGAGCGGGAAAGTGGAACTGATCCACTTCAGATCAGCCATGATCTTATTGAATGGCGGGGCAGGCTCGAGGGGCTAGATGGCCTACTCCTGCTCCTATTTCTTATGTTCTTAAGGATGTAAATGCTTACATCCTTCAGAGGAGGCTTACTAGATTGTTACCTGGAATAAGTGGGTTGTCTTATGAGGAAAGGTTGAACTGACTGGGCTGGTTTCCACTGGAGTTTAGAAGAGTGAGGGGTGGCTTGATTGAAGTTTACAAGAATGGCCTTGATTAGTGGGAGAGATATTCTCTCTTGTGGGTGAGTGCCGAAAAAGGGACTGTTTTAAAATTCGGGGGTGCCCTTTTAGAACAGAGTTGAGATGGTTTTTAATCCTCTCAGAGGGGTTGAGTGACTCTGGAATGTCCTGTCCCAGAATCACTGAGTATTTTAAGGGTCCAGGTAGGTAAATTCTTCTCAGAATTAAAGGTGATTGGGGGTAAATGGGAATGTGGAAATAGAAACACAAACAGATCTTACTAGGGGACAGGGCAGACTGATGAGGCCAAATGGCTTACTTTGGTATATTCATATGCTTAGAATTGGCATCCAGGAATACAGCAAACAGCTCCAGGCTCAGCAAAGTATTAGATCTCAGTAACTCGCAGTTTCATAGAACATAGAACATTACAGCACAGAACAGGCCCTGCGGCCCACGATGTTGCGCCGACCAGTTACAAAAACAATGACCCACTAGCCTAAACCAATCCCTTTTCGTCCATAAACCTATCCACGGATCTCTTAAACGCCCCCAAACTAGGCGCATTTACAACTGCAGCTGGCAGGGCATTCCAGTCCCTCACCACCCTCTGGGTAAAGAACCTACCTCTGACATCTGTCCTATAACTACCCCCCCTTAATTTAAAGCCATGCCCCCTCGTGCTAGCTTTCTCCATCCGAGGAAAAAGGCTATCACTATCCACCCTATCTAAACCTCTAATCATCTTATATGTTTCAATAAGATCCCCTCTTAGCCGCCTTCTTTCCAGCGAAAACAACCCCAAATCTCTCAGTCTCTCCTCATAGGACCTCCCCACCATACCAGGCAACATCCTAGTAAACCTCCTCTGCACCCTCTCCAAAGCCTCCACATCCTTCCTGTAATGTGGGGACCAGAACTGCACACAGTACTCCAAGTGCGGCCGCACCAGAGTTGTGTACAGTTGCAACATGACGCTGCGACTCTTAAATTCAATCCCCCTACCAATAAACGCCAAGACACCGTACGCCTTCTTAACAACCTTATCTACTTGATTCCCAACTTTCAGGGATCTATGTACACATACACCTAGATCCCTCTGTTCATCCACACTATTCAAAGTCCTCCCGTTAGCCCTTTTAGTTTCTTCATAGAAACCTCAGCGGGGCGGTACGGTAGCACAGTGGTTAACACTGCTGCTTCACAGCTCCAGGGTCCTGGGTTCGATTCCCAGCTCGGGTCACTGCCTGTGTGGAATTTGCACATTCTCCTCGTGTCTGCGTGGGTTTTCTCCGGGGACTCCGGTTTCCTCCCACAGTCCAAAGATGTGCGGGTTAGGTTCATTGGCTATGCTAAAATTGCCCCTTAGTGTCCTGGGATGTGTAGGTTAGAGGGATTAGCAGGTAAATGTGTAGGGATATGGGGATAGGGTCTGGGTGGGATTGTGTTCGGTGCAGACTCGATGGGCCGAAGGGCCTGTTTCTGCACTGTAGGGTTCTATGTAAATCAAGCAAGTCCTAACATGCTCTTCACACACCCCCTGTCTGGGAAGACATGAGCAATAACTCCACTAATATCAGGATAACGGATTCTCCAGTCATTATCCAGTCTATCCCATGGGAAACCCCACTGATAATGGTGGGAGCTTGAAGTTACTGTGAAAATCCCCTAGTTGCCACACTCCAGCGCCTGTTCAGGTACACTGAAGGAGAATTTCGCACGGCCAATGCACCCTAACCAACAAATCTTTCGTACTGTGGGAGGAAATCGGAGCACCCAGAGGAAACCCGGAGGGCGGCACGGTAGCACAGTGGTTAGCACTGATGCTTCACGGCTCCAGGGTCCTGGGTTCGATTCCCCGGCTCGGGGTCACTGTGTGTGGAGTTTGCACATTCTCCTCGTGTCTGCGTGGGTTTCCTCCGGGTGCTCCGGTTTCCTCCCACAGTCCAAAGATGTACGAGTTAGGTTGATTGGCCGTGATAAAATTGCCCCTTAGTGTCCCGGATTAGCGGGTAATAATATGTAGGGACATGGGGGTAGGGCCTGGGTGGGATTGCGGTCGATGGGCCGATGGGCCTCTTTTCTGCCCTGTAGGTTTCTATGATTCTAAGAAACCCGCGCAGACAAGGGGAAAACTTGCAGACTCCACGCGGACAGTGACCCAAGGCCGGGATTGAATCCAGGTCTCTGGAGCTGTGAGGCATCAGCGCTAACCGCTGTGAAAATAATAAATCAAATCAAGGCCCTCACGAAAGTAAGGTGTCCAAATTGCGATAATTAAAATTCTAAATGTTGAATTTTAATTATATTCATATAATCAGATATTATATTATATGAGGCACTGCACAATCACTCCGGTTATTATAATCGCTTCCCATATGATGGGTCTAAACAAATAGAGGCTTTCTGAATAAAATGAGGAACTGTGGGTTTGTCCCCCCACCTCTTTCCCTCAGTTTTATCACACTCTGTGAGGCACTGCCACTCAGTAGCCGATTACACCTTTCTAGGTTCTCAACACCCAGGAAGTGTGGGATTTATTGTTAATTCTCAGACTCCTACAGCTGTGACCGATCTTACAGTGACTATCCGAACCTTTCCAATTCAGTGGAAAGGTGTCATTCACATTGAAAATCATGCGTGGAAGATATTTCCACCAAACTTAATTCGGAATGAGAAAAACATTCATTCTGTCGACAGTAAATGAGTGAGTCAACATTTTAGAATTTTAATTATGGCAATTTGGACACCTTACTTCCTTGATTTGATTTATTATTTTCACTGTACAGCGTGGTTAGCGCTGCTGCCTCACGGCTCCAGAGGCCCGGATTCAATTCCGGCCTTGGGTCACTGTCTGTACAGGTTTTCCTCTGGGTGCCCCGATTTCCTCCCACAGTACGAAAGACGTGCTGGTTAGGGCGCATTGGCTGTGCTATATTTTCCCTCAATGTACCCGAACAGGCACAGGAATGTGGCAACTAGGGAATTATCACAATAACTTCAACCTCCCACCCATTGTCAGTGGGGTTTCCCATTATATAGACTGGACAATGACTGGAGGATCTGTTATCCTGATATTAGTGGAGTCCTTGGTCAGGATACTGTGGGGTTCTTGGTCAGGATACTGTAGAGTTCTTGGTCAGGATCCTGGAGATAACTCCCCTTTTTCTTCTATCAGAATGATGCTGCTTTTCTCCTTGATCCATTTTGCATGTAACACACTGGAAAAATCTTTGATTAGCGATTTCGATACGCTGAACACACTTTAATGCACCTTCAAATATTGTACACATTGTTCTGTCACTGGTCGTTAATGCAAAGCCGTCACATAAAGTGTGAAATTCTGGTGATTCATTATCACTTGTCAGTCTCAATTATACTGGGGACCTTTTTACAGTCTGAGCTGCAGCTTCTGATGGTATATTCATAAAACGCAGGAAATTAGACACTGTGTCCTCAGCATAGTCCCTAAACAGAAATATCAAAGCAATTTACAGAGCCTCTGGCTCTGATCTTCAGGTCGTCATTGGTCTCTGGTGTAGTCCCGGAGGATTGGAGGATAGCGAATGTTGTCCCATTGTTTAAGAAGGGGAACAGAGACTTCCCCGGGAATTATAGACCGGTGAGTCTTACTTCTGTTGTGGGCAAGGTTTTAGAAAAAATTATTCGGGATAGGATTTATAGTTATTTGGAGAGTAATGAATTGATTGGAGATAGTCAGCATGGTTTTGTAGCGGGTAGGTCGTGCCTTACTAACCTTATTGAGTTTTTTGAGAAAGTGACCAAAGAGGTGGATGGGGGTAAGGCAGTGGACGTGGTGTATATGGATTTTAGCAAGGCGTTTGATAAGGTTCACCATGGCAGGCTTCGGCAGAAAATGCAGATGTATGGGATTGGGGATGATCTAGGGAATTGGATCAGGAATTGGCTAGCGGATAGGAGACAGAGGGTGGTGGTTGATGGTAAATATTCATCATGGAGTTCGGTTACGAGTGGTGTGCCTCAGGGATCTGTTTTGGGGCCACTGCTGTTTGTAATTTTTATTAATGATCTGGATGAGGGTATAGTTGGGTGGATTAGTAAATTTGCTGATGACACCAAAGTAGGAGGTGTGGTAGATTGTGAGGAAGGGTGTCATAGTCTGCAGGGAGACTTAGATAGGTTGCAGAGCTGGGCTGAGAGGTGGCGGATGGAATTTAATGCGGAGAAGTGTGAGGTAATTCACTTCGGTAGGAGCAACAGATGTGTCGAGTATAGGGCTAACGGGAGGACTTTGAATAGTGTGGATGAACAGAGGGATCTAGGTGTATGTGTACATAGATCCCTGAAAGTTGGGAATCAAGTAGATAAGGTTGTTAAGAAGGCGTACGTGTCTTTGCATTTATTGGTAGGGGGATTGAATTTAAGAGTCGCAGCGTCATGTTGCAACTGTACACATCTCTGGTACGGCCGCACTTGGAGTACTGTGTGCAGTTCTGGTCCCCACATTACAGGAAGGATGTGGAGGCTTTGGAGAGGGTGCAGAGGAGGTTTACTAGGATGTTGCCTGGTATAGTGGGGAGGTCCTATGAGGAGAGACTGAGGGATTTGGGGTTGTTTTCGTTGGAAAGAAGGCGGCTAAGAGGGGACCTCATTGAAACATATAAGATGATTAGAGGTTTAGATAGGGTGGACAGTGATAGCCTTTTTCCTCGGATGGAGAAAGCTAGCATGAGGGGGCATGGCTTTAAATTAAGGGGGGGTAGCTACCGGACGGATGTCAGGGGTAGGTTCTTTACCCAGCGGGTGGTGAGGGACTGGAATGCCCTGCCTGCTGCAGTTGTAAATGCACCTAGTTTGGGGGCGTTTAAGAGATCTGTGGATAGGTTTATGGACGAAAAGGGATTGGTATAGGCTAGTGGGTCATTGTTTTTGTAACTGGTCGGCGCAACATCGTGGGCCGAAGGGCCTGTTCTGCGCTGTAATGTTCTATGTTCTATGTTCTATTTTTTATTACAGCCTCATTCGGAATCCTGTCTTCCCCGGCATCAAACAGTAAATCAAAGAAACAACAAGGATTTGCAGCATCCCTCTCAATAGTCCCGTCTGCTGGGGACACTGTCCCCGCTGTCTGTTTGGCCTTTATAGCGAGGGGGATTGAATATAAAAGTAGGGAGGTCTTGCTGCAACTGTACAGGGCACTGGTGAGGCCGCAGCTGGAGTACTGTGTGCAGTTTTGGTCACCGCACTTGCGCAAGGATATATATATTGGCCTTGGAGGGAGTGCAGAGGAGGTTCACTAGGCTGATACCGGAGATGAGGGGGTTGGACAATGAAGGGAGACTAAATAGACTGGGTCTGTACTCATTGGAGTTTAGAAGGCTGAGGTGGGATCTTATAGAGACGTATAAGATAATGAAGGGGATGGATAGGGTAGGGGTAGAGAGATTCTTCCCGCTCAGAAAGGATAGCAGGACTAGAGGGCACAGCCTCAAGATAACGCAGTTTAGATCAGAGTTGAGGAGGAACTTCTTCACTCAAAGGGTGGTGAGTCTCTGGAATTCTCTGCCCATTGAAGTGGTGGAGGCTGCCTCGCTAAATATATTTAAGTCACGGGTAGATAGATTTCTGATAGACAGGGGTATTAAGGGTTATGGGGAGAGAGTGGGAAAGTGGAACTGATCCACTTCCAATCAGCCATGATCTTATTGAATGGCGGGGCAGGCTCGAAGGGCTAGATGGCCGACTCCTGCTCCTATTTCTTATGACACTTCTCAATAAGGTAAAGTCATCATAGTCCCAGATGATCATAGGCTGGTCTCCCCCTTTGAGGAGAGAGAGCTGACTGGTGGTGATTTCACCTGAGGGTCACCACACCTCATGGTGGGGCCTTCATGAATAACCTCAGCCAGCATGAGAATTGAACCCACGCTGAGAAAGAACAGAGCCTACGGCAGCCAGGGGCTGAAGGAAACAAAGTCTCTAATGTTGTATTTCTAACCCATAAAAATTTGCATCAATGTAGAACAAAGAACAATAGGCACAGGAACAATCGGCCCACCAAACCTCATAGTTTCTATCCCTCTACGCATCTCCCATTCACGTGTCTATCAAGATACACCTTGAATGTTGCTAACATGCTAAAGTTGCCCCTTAGTGTCCAGGGATGTGTAGGTTAGAGGGATTAGTGGGTATAATATGTAGGGATATGGGGGTAGGGCCTTGGCGGGATTGTGTTCAGTACAGACTCGATGGGCCGAAGGGCCTCTTTCTGCACTGTAGGGTTCTATGTTCTATGTCTGCTTCCATCACCTCCACTGGCATTCCAGGCACCCACCAATCTCTGTAGGAAAAGCTTTCCCCGACTGTCTCCCCCCAAAACTTAAACCTTTATAGTGGCTTTGAAATGATAAATAGAATCACAACAATGCAGAAAGAGGCCATTCAGCCCATCGAGCCTGCACCGACAACAATCCCATCCAGGCCCTATCCCTGTAACACCGCATGTTCATCCTGCTCATCTCCCTAACCTACATATCTTGGGACACCAAGGGATAATTTAGCATGGCCAATCAACTTAACCCACACATCTTTAGATTGTGGGAGGTGGAGGAATTCTCCCATGCAGACACTGGGAGAATGCGCAAACTCCACGCAGTCACCCAAGGCTGGAATTGAACCCGGGTTTCTGACGCTGTGAGGCAGCAGTGCTAACCACCACAGGAAACCAAGGTAGGGGAGGGTTATCAAACAATATTGGCACCAAACTCAAGAGAGATAATGAGGGCAAATAATTGATACCGAGGCAAAGATGGAGATTGCTCGGGTGGGGTGAGGGATGGGGACAGAGAGTTAGGTTTAAGTCACATCTTAAAGACTGAGAGGTTCTGGGGACAAATTTAGAGCTTAGAGCTTGGTTGGCTGAAGGTGGGAGAAAAGAAGTAGAATCTACAAGAGGCCAGAGTTCGAGCAACATGGAGAACCTGATAAGCTATAGTACTGGAGGAGGTTACACTGATAGGAGGCTTGGAACCACGGAAGGGTTTGTAATAAGCCTTCAGAGACAGAATCCCCTCCACCAAAATCCCTTTATTTACAAACTCTAACAGCAGTACACAGAGTGCTCGCAGTCAACAGTCTACCTCCCAGAGGAACTGGCACTCCCAGTTAACTACAACAAAAAGACTCCCTGATTGGCTCGTCAATTGGATCCTTAATCAGGGAGCTCATACTCCACTAGGCCAATTGCATTGGCCTGATTGAACCCATTATAGGGTTTCAAATACAAAAGGTGAGAACTTTAAAACTGAGGTGCTTGTGGGTCAGGAATTAATGTCGATCAGAGAGCATCTGGACAGCGAGTAAATGGGTCTTGATGCGAGGAAGAGACTGATGCAGAGTTTTGGATGATCTCAAAGTGTACAGAGGGGGGAAGTACAGGAACAGTTCCTGCTGGGGGAGTTCTTTACAGCTGTCAAAATGTACCCTTCAGTTCCAAATGAAACTTGGAATACTGTGTGCAATTCTGGTCACCCTATTATAGAAAGGATATTATTAAACTTGAAAGAGTGTAGAAAAGATTTACTAGGATGCTACCAGGACCCGATGGTTTGTGTTATAAGGAGAGTCTGGATAGACTGGGACTTTTTTCTCTGGAGCGTAGGAGGTGATCTAATAGAGATCTATAAAATAATGAGGAGCACGGATCAGCGAGATAGTCAATATCGTTTCCCAAAAGTAGGGGAGTCCAAAACTAGAGGTTTAAGGTGAGAGGGGAGAGATACAAAAGGGTCCAGAGGGGCAATTTTTTTCACACAGAGGATGGTGAGTGTCTGGAACAAACTGCCAGAGGCAGTAGTTGAGGCAGGTACAATTTTGTCTTTTAAAAGCATTTAGACAGTTATACGTCTGACGCCTCAGTTTCGGAGTAACACCAGCCACAGGTTTGAACAATGCTAAAACCCAGATCATGGACCACAATGAGATGACATAGTCATTCATCACATTTACTGGTTACAGTTCCAGGGTCTGGTATATATAGAGTTAACGTGGGATAATTACCCACGCAGTGATCTAAGAAAGAACCTGGGGGTCAAACACAGACTATCTTAGTGATTTCAAAACAAAAAGCAGCTTAATCAAGTTGGGCCTGTTTCCAAGCTGTAAACCTCAATGACTCCAGATGATGGAGATGAAAGGCCTCCCTCAGTATTATATTTTGTACGATTTTACATTCACTTGCTTAATCAACCACATATCACCCATTATCAAGACTGTAAAACTGACGTCCATAAATATTGGAAGGGAAATATTTGTACAGAACACGTGCCGCCCAACATTAGAAATATTGGGCGGCACGGTAGCACAGTGGTTAGCGCTGCTGCTTCACAACTCCAGGGTCCTGGGTTCGATTCCCAGCTCGGGTCACTGCCTGTGTGGAGTTTGCACATTCTCCTCGTGTCTGCGTGGGTTTTCTCCGGGTGCTCCGGTTTCCTCCCACAGTCCAAAGATGTGCGGGTTAGGTTCATTGGCTATGCTAAAATTGCCCCTTAGTGTCCTGGGATGTGTAGGTTAGAGGGATTAGCAGGTAAATGTGTAGGGATATGGGGATAGGGTCTGGGTGGGATTGTGTTCGGTGCAGACTCGATGGGCCGAAGGGCCTGTTTCTGCACTGTAGGGTTCTATGCTGGTTCTATATGCAGGGTAGAATAGGTGTAGGGTGATGTGGCGGCGCGGACTCGTTGGGCCGAAGGGCCTGTTTCCCATGCTGGGTTGTTCTTTGTTCTTTGTTAACAAATCAAAGAACAAAGAACAACCCAGCACGGGAAACAGGCCCTTCGAATGACACCCTTTAAATAAACTAAGGTGTAATTTCATATTTCTATCTGCTTTGAAATGATACTCCCAAGACCACGATTGAGATCACATCAGATCAGATGTCGCACTATTTATATGTACAATAATGCTCGTGTAGTAACTTGCGGTCTGAGTAATATCAATATTTAATAACATATGCAAGAGGAAATTCTCACACACTGTTGTCATTTGTAACATAGCTTCCACCTCACCCAGGAATGGTTACAGGTATTTTTAGCTAGGCAGTGTACAACATATCACAATTAGAAGACTCCACAGAGAAATCAAAGAGATTATCAATCCAACTTGATCACATTCAGCTATCATATCCGAGCTACAGTGGATAATGGAATTTTATTTGAAGTAAAGCAAACCACTTCAAGTAAACCAAAATCTCAAAGAAAATTGGAAAATATTTTGTGCGGATCACCCACTCAAGGGCGAGAGAGAGAGAGAGAGAGTGGTCAAAGACAATAATAAGACAAGGATGGTACAGTAGTTAGCACTGCTGCCTCAGTGCCAGGGACCTGGGTTCAATTCCAGCCATTGGGTTGTTGCCTGTATGGAGCTTGCACATTCTCCCCATGATTGCGTGGGCTTCCTCAGGTCCCCTGGTTTGCTCCCATACTCCAAAGATGTGCAGGTCGGGTGGATTGGCCATGCTAAATCGCCCCTTAGTTTCCCAGGATGCGTGGGTTAGAGGGATTAGCGGTGTAAATATGTGAGCTTTAGGATAGGGCCTGGGTTGGAATTGTAGTGGCTGAATTGTGGTTGCAACTGTACACAACTCTGGTGCGGCCGCACTTGGAGTTTTGTGTGCAGTTCTGGTCCCCACATTACAGGAAGGATGTAGAGGCTTTGGAGAGGGTGCAGAGGAGGTTTACCAGGATGTTGCCTGGTATGGAGGGGAGATCCTATGAGGAGAGACTGAGAGATTTGGGGTTGTTTTTGCTGGAAAGAAGGCGGCTAAGAGGGGACCTTATTGAAACATATAAGATGATTAGAGGTTTAGACAGGGTAGATAGTGATAGCCTTTTTCCTAGGATGGAGAAAGCTAGCACGAGGGGGCACAACTTTAAATTAAGGGGGGGTAGTTATAGGACGGATGTCAGGGGTAGGTTCTTTACCCAGAGGGTGGTGAGGGACTGGAATGCCCTGCCAGCTGCAGTTGTAAATGCGCCTAGTTTGGGCGCGTTTAAGAGATCTGTGGATAGGTTTATGGACGAAAAGGGATTGGTTTAGGCTAGTGGGTCATTGTTTTGTAACTGGTCGGCACAACATCGTGGGCCGAAGGGCCTGTTCTGCGCTGTAATGTTCTATGTTCTATGTTCTATGTTGCCTGGTATGGTGGGGAGGTCCTATGAGGAGAGACTGAGGGATTTGGGGTTGTTTTCGTTGGAAAGAAGGCGGCTAAGAGGGGATCTTATTGAAACATATAAGATGATTAGATGTTTAGATAGGGTGGACAGTGATAGCCTTTTTCCTCGGATGGAGAAAGCTAGCACGAGGGGGCATGGCTTTAAATTAAGGGGGGGTAGCTACAGGACGGATGTCAGGGGTAGGTTCTTTACCCAGAGGGTGGTGAGGGACTGGAATGCCCTGCCAGCTGCAGTTGTAAATGCGCCTAGTTTGGGGGCGTTTAAGAGATCTGTAGATAGGTTTATGGACGAAAAGGGATTGGTTTAGGCTAGTGGGTCATTGTTTTTGTAACTGGTCGGCGCAACATCGTGGGCCGAAGGGCCTGTTCTGCGCTGTAATGTTCTATGTTCTATGAAGACTCAATGGGCCAAATGGCCTCCTTCTGCACAGTCAGGATCCTAAGATACTAGCCGGACCTTTGATTAGGTATGAGAGAAGGTTGCCAAGTCCCAGAAAGCATATTGTCAAATCCGACATGTTAATCATCAGATTTTGCTGAATCATAGAATCCCTACAGTGGAGACCATTCAGCCCATCGAGTCTGTACCAACCACAATCCCACACAGATCCTATTCCCATGACCCCACATATTTACCCTGATACTAGGGGCAATTTAGCACGACCAATCCACTTAACCCACACATCTTTGGACTATGGGAGCAAACAAGTGCGTCTGGAGGAAACCCACACAGGTACGGGGAGAACATACAAGCTCCACATAGATAGTCACCCGAGGCCAGAATTGAACCCGGGTTCTTGGCGCTGTGAGGCAGCAGTGCTAACCACTGTGCCACCGTTAAGTTTAAGATACCCTGGTAACAACTTGCTGGGATATTGGGACTAATTTTGTAATATGTTCTTGGAGAAGATAATTTGCATGTTGTGATAGTGGTACAGTTTGTAGCTGTAATGTATTTAAGTGTGTGAATCGTGTTACCAACTTAGAAAAAGGAAGATGAGGCTAATGCAGCTTTATCGAACCCTAATTCGTCCGCACTTGGAATGTAGTGTTCAATTCTGGTTGCCACGCTACCAGAATGATGTGGAAGCTTTGGAAAGGGTGAGGAAAAGATTTACTAGAATGTCGCCTGGGTGTGGATGGCAGTGGGGCTCTGAGGAGAGGTTGGGGAAACTTGGTTTGTTCTCATTGGAACGACGAAGGTTGAGGGACCAAGTGATAGAAGTCTACAAGGTTATGACATAAGAACATAAGAAATAGGAGCAGGAGTAGGCCATCTGGCCCTTCGAGCCTGCCCCGCCATTCAATAAGATCATGGCTGATCTGTCGTGGCTCAGTTCCACCTTCCCGCCCTCTCCCCATAATCCTTAATCCCCTCTCTTATCAAAAACCCATCAGCCCGCTTCTTAAAAATATTTAGCGAGGCAGCCTCCACCACTTCAACGGGCAGAGAATTCCAGAGATTCACCACCCTTTGAGTGAAGAAGTTCCTCTTCAACTCTGTTCGAAACCGCCCCCCTTTATCTTGAGGCTGTGCCCCCTAGTCCTGCTGTCCTTTCTGAGCGGGAAGAGTCTCTCCACCTCTATCCTATCCATCCCATTCATCATCTTATACGTCTCAATGAGATCTCCCCTCATTCTTCTAAACTCTAACGAGTACAAGCCTAGTTTATTCAGCCTCTCCTCATAGCTCAACCCCCTCAACTCCGGCATCATCCTAGTAAACCTCCTCTGCACTCCCTCCAAGGCCAAAATATCTTTGCGCAGGTGCGGCGACCAAAACTGCACACAGTACTCCAGCTGCGGCCTCACCAATGCCCTATGCAGCTGCAGCAAGACCTCCCTACTTTTATATTCAATCCCCCTCGCTATGAAGGCCAGCATCCCATTCGCCTTCCTGACCACCTGCTGCACCTGCAAGCTGGGTTTTTGCGACTCATGCACAAGGACCCCGAGGTCCCTCTGCACCGTCGCCTGCTGCAGTTTTTCTCCACTTAAGTAATAATCCTTCCTACCATTATTCCTACCAAAGTGGACCACCTCACACTTGCCAACGTTAAATTCCATTTGCCGTTTCCTGGCCCATTCGCCCAGCCTATCTAGATCCTTCTGCAGACTCTCCACACCCTCCGCACAATTTGCCATTCCACCAATCTTGGTGTCTTCAGCAAATTTCGACACCCTACACTCGGTTCCCTCCTCCAGCCTCAAGATAAAGGGGGGGCGGTTTAGAACAGAGTTGAGGAGGAACTTCTTCACTCAAAGGGTGGTGAATCTCTGGAATTCTCTACCCGTTGAAGTGGTGGAGGCTGCCTCGCTAAATATTTTTAAGACGCGGGTTGATGGGTTTTTGATAAGAGAGGGGATTAAAGGTTATGGGGAGAGGGCGGGAAAGTGGAACTGAGCCACGACAGATCAGCCATGATCTTATTGAATGGCGGGGCAGGCTCGAGGGGCTAGATGGCCTACTCCTGCTCCTATTTCCTATGTAACTTATGTAATCTCTAGGATGTTGACAGTGAGGGATTCGGTAAGATTGATACCATTGAATATCAAAGGGGTGATGGTCAGATTATATATTTTTAGAGATGGTCACTGCCTGATACTTACATAGCACAAATGTTACTTGCCATTTGTGAACTCAAGCCTAGATATTGTCCAAATTTTTTTGCATTTGGATTATCTGATGTTGAGATAGTCATTTCCTCGCACTTGTGTGGTGTGAATGTTACTTACTTCTTATTAGCCCAAGCCCGAATGGTAACCAAGTCTTGTTGCGTACGGACATGGACTGCTTCAGTATCTGAGGAGTCGAGAATATCATTGGACATTGTGTAATCATCAGTAAATATTCCCATTGCTGACCTTATGTTGGAAGGGTAGTCATTGACACGTCAAATGTAACCCCACTGCAGTGAGGACGTGTGTGGAACTTCCCTCCCGATGGCTACACGTTTAAAATTTATTTATTAGTGTCACAAATAGGTATTAACACCGCAATGAAATTACTGTGAAAAAGAGGAGAAAGAAGAAGCTAGTGTTCAAAGACATAGAACATAGAACATAGAACATTACAGCACAAACAGGCCCTTCGGCCCTCGAGTTGCGCCGATCACATCAACCTCACCAATCTATAGACCTATCTATAACCCCCAATCCCATCTTAAGAACATCTTAAGAACGGTATAGTATGGGTGTGGAGATACGAATGGTGGGTAACTTGCCCAAGGTAGGATCTCACTAGAGTCAACAAGTTCTAAAACATGTTCTGGGTCTGTACTCGTTGGAGTTTAGAAGGCTGAGGGGGGATCTTATAGACACCTGTAAGATAATAAAGGGGATGGATAGGGTAGAGGTAGAGAGATTCTTCCTGCTTAGAAAGGACAGCAGGACTAGAGCACACAGCCTCAAAATAACGGGGGGAGGGCAGTTTAGATCAGAGTTGAGGAGGAACTTCTTCACTCAAAGGGTGATGAATTTCTGGAATTCTCTACCCGTTGAAGTGGTGGAGGCTGCCTCGCTAAATATATTTAAGTCACGGGTAGATAGGTTTCTGATAGACAGGGGAATTAAGGGTTATGGGGAGAGGGCGGGAAAGTGGAACTGATCCACTTCAGATCAGCCATGATCTTATTGAATGGCGGGGCAGGCTCGAAGGGCTAGATGGCCGACTCCTGCTCCTATTTCTTATGTTCTTAAAAAAAAACAGTGTATAAATGTTTCCTTCAAACTGTGGCCCTTTCTTGCTTGTTGGAACGAATAAATCCATCAGCACTTTGGGATTGGTAACGGTACAAGAGAAAATGAGTGAAACTAAATGGCCACTTTTATTCAAGCACCAATCTCAATTCCTGAAACATCAGGGGTTAGTGAATTAAATAAGAACATAAGAACATAAGAAATAGGAGCAGGTGTAGGCCATCTAGCCCTTCGAGCCTGCCCCGCCATTCAATAAGATCATGGCTGATCTGTCGTGGCTCAGCTCCACCTTCTCGCCCTCTCCCCATAACCCTTAATCCCCTCTCTTATCAAAAACCCATCAACCCGCTTCTTAAAAATATTTAGCGAGGCAGCCTCCACCACTTCAACGGGCAGAGAATTCCAGACATTCACCACCCTTTGAGTGAAGAAGTTCCTCCTCAACTAAATGGTTAGTCTGAAAATGTAACAATGCACTCGGACACAACTGTACAAATAAGATGAATTCTGTAAGCCAAAATATTACTTATCTTTCTAATGTATCAATCATTTTTGAACCATGTAACTATATCCATATTTCTTGTTTTTTTTATATAGTTTCTTAGGATGTGTGTGTCATTGGCTAGGAGACATCTGGAGAAGGAGTGGAACTTGGACAAATGATATAACTATATAACTGGTCGCCTCACTATAGGAAAGATGTAGAAGCTATTGAAAGGGTGCAGAGGAGATTTACAAGGATGTTGCCTGGACTGGGAGGCATGCCTTATGAAGATAGGTTGAGGGAGCTGGGACTCTTTTCCCTGGAGAGGCGAAGGTTGAGAGGCGACCTGATAGAAGTTTATAAAATGTTGAGAGGAATAGATAGGGTGGACTCTCAGAGGCTATTTCCCCGGGTTGAAATGGTCGCTACGAGAGGACACAGATTTAAGGTGCGGGGAGGGAAGTACAGAGGTGATGTCGGGGTTAAGTTTTTCACTCAGAGGGTGGTGAGTGAATGGAATCGGCTGCCGTCGTCGGTGGTGGAGGCGAACTCGCTGGGGTCTTTTAAAAGACTTCTGGATGAGTATATGGGGTTTAATGGGATTGGGGGTTATAGATAGGTCTATAGATTGGTGGGGTTGATGCGATCGGCGCAACTCGGGGGCCGAAGGGCCTGTTTGTGCTGTAATGTTCTATGTTCTATGTTCTATGTTCTATGTTCTAACTAACAACCAATTTGTTTGGCTACAGCAAAAAGACAGCATAAAGAAGCAACAAAGATATCATTGCTACAATAGTTAGGATGACCTGTCAGTCGTTCAGAGGTCAAGCACAGAAGGTTTGTCAGCAGATTGGCTGACTCCAGCTACTGGTGTTATCGTGGGTATGAGTGATTGGTTAGTGCTTTAATAAAGGTATACCACACCTAGCGGAACAATATCGATGTTATTCTGCCATTGCTACACACAGTACAGGCCAGAACTTTTATGTCAGTTAGAGGGTCTTACAGTTAATATTTAACATATACAAGAAGAAATCGTAACAACACTTGTTATCTCCATTCACAGCTCCCATGATGGCAGTGGAAGTACACAAGATGTTAAGGCAACCCTCACAGAATGTCAAGTGACAGGGAGAAAGACATGATAAACACAACGACTAAGAATCTACGTAACCCCCCAACACCCGAACCTGCATCAAATTTCATAGTTCCTGAATTTCCGTAGCAGTTCTGAAGGGGAGTCTGCTGTCCAGCGAAAATGGTAATGGCAATTGTCCACACCGGAAATTCCTGCAGAGAAACCAGAATTCGAACAAGTGAGAAGATGGCCGGCCTGTGGCACCGCTCGTGGTCAGAGGATTGAGGTGCGGAGTCTGCACATTCTCCCCATGTCTGCGTGGGCATCCTCCGGGTGCTCCAGTCTTCTCCCACGTGCTGGTTCGGGTGCATTGGCTGTGCTAAATTTACCCTCAGTGTAACCCGAACAGGTGCCAGAGTGTGGGCGACTAGGGGCTTTTCACAGTGACTTCATTGCCGTGTTAATGTACTTGCGACACTAATAAATAAGAAAACTTCAAACGTTAATATGCTGAATGTTCGTAATATTTACTCCAACTGCTCGCTTCACTTTTACATCTCCTGCTACTGTTTAGTTGCCGTTTCCTGCCTCTCCGCAACTTTTTCATCTTGTTTCGCTTTTAAAGATGATGTCACTGGCCTAGTAATGCAGAAGCCTGGCCTAACGCTCAGGTTCAAATCTCACCGTGGCAACTGCTGGAATTTAAATTCAATCAATAAATCCCGAATTGAAAGCAAGTCTCAGCAACGGCGACCGTGTACAAACTAATTGCACAAACTCATCTAAACTAATGCCCTTTAGGGAAGGAAATCTTTAAGTTTAAGTTGATTTACAGGTAGGCTTACATTAACACTGCAATGGAGTTACTATGAAAAGCCCCCTAGTCGCCCACACACTCCGGCGCCTGTTCGGGTTACACTGAGGGAGAATTTAGCACGGCCAATGCACCCTAACCAGCACGTCTTTCGGACTGTGGGAGGAAACCGGAGCACCCGGAGGAAACCCACGCAGACACGGGGAGAATGTGCAAACTCCACACAGACAGTGACCCCGAGCCGGGAATCACCATCCTTAACTGGTTCACACGTGACTCCAGACCCATAGCAATGTGTTAATTCTTAACTGCCGCCTAAAATGACCAAACAACTCACTCAGTTCAAAAGATGGATCTCGGGGTCCGGGTTCACAGGACTCTTAAATCGGCCTCGCAGGTGGAGGAGGTGGTCAAGAAGGCGTATGGTGTACTGGCCTTCATTAATCGAGGGATTGAGTTTAGGAGTCGGGAGGTAATGCTGCAACTTTACAGGACCCTTGTCAGGCCTCATTTGGAGTACTGTGCGCAGTTCTGGTCGCCTCACTATAGGAAAGATGTAGAAGCTATTGAAAGGGTGCAGAGGAGATTTACAAGGATGTTGCCTGGACTGGGAGGCATGCCTTATGAAGATAGGTTGAGGGAGCTGGGACTCTTTTCCCTGGAGAGGCGAAGGTTGAGAGGCGACCTGATAGAAGTTTATAAAATGTTGAGAGGAATAGATAGGGTGGACTCTCAGAGGCTATTTCCCCGGGTTGAAATGGTCGCTACGAGGGGACACAGATTTAAGGTGCGGGGAGGGAGGTACAGAGGTGATGTTAGGGGTAAGTTTTTCACTCAGAGGGTGGTGAGTGATTGGAATCGGCTGCCGTCGTCGGTGGTGGAGGCGAACTCGCTGGGGTCTTTTAAAAGACTTCTGGATGAGTATATGGGATTTAATGGGATTGGGGGTTATAGATAGGTCTATAGATTGGTGGGGTTGATGCGATCGGCGCAACTCGAGGGCCGAAGGGCCTGTTTGTGCTGTAATGTTCTATGTTCTATGTTCTATGGACAGCAAAGAACAACAACAGCACAGCACGGGAAACAGGCCCTTCGGCCCAACGAGCCCGCGCCGCCATCTTAACATTACGGGTGCCCTTCTCTACCCATGACCTTTGTCTACGCCTATTGGGGGAGATTGAGGGGAGACTTAATTTAGGGACAATTTGTTAACACCAATCAGCCTAAGAGCACGTTTTTTGGGGCGTGGGAGGAAACCGGAGCACCCGGAGAAAACCCACGCAGTCACGGGGAGAATGCGCAAACTCCCCACAGACACCGACCCAAATCCATGTGTCTGCACAGCAAACAGTGATAGTCTCTGAGCTGTCGTGTTGCAAGCGCTGGCTTTGTCACCCATATCACACTGAACAATTTCTTTTTTAAATCAGTTTTCCATACTCACGTGGAGGTGCGGGGCTTTCCAAAATATTCTGGTTGTCGTCAGCAACTATCTTCTCTCTGATTCCAGCTTCGTCTGAATCCGCCTGGTCCATGTCACTGGTACACACTTCATTCCATTCCTCCTGTGTTAGTGGCCTTTGCTCCTTTGTCTTTGGAGAACCGCTTGGCTGTAGAGTGGGTGCCTCCAACATTGACTTTTTCTTACTTCTCACCGCCCAGTGCATGGACTAGGAGACATAAATATTGGCAAAGTTATAATTCTGCAGCCTTTTCGTTCCGTTCACATCTTCTACATTCTTCTTTCCTGGCCCAAACTTTGAATTTGTTAGTGTCACAAGTAGGCTTACATTAACACTGCAATTAATTGCCGTGTAGAGAAATATTATCACCAACTGGTCACTTTTACATCTCCTGCTACTATTTAGTGGCCAGTTGCTGCATCCCCACGTCTTGTTTCACTTTTAAAGAGGGGAGAAAATGTACCATAGTTTCATGGTCACCACTGCAGCTATGTAGAGTTTGTCCCTTTTAAGAAATAGGAGCAGGAGTAGGCCATCTAGCCCTTCGAGCCTGCCCCGCCATTCAATAAGATCATGGCTGATCTGTCGTGGCTCAGTTCCACCTTCCCGCCCTCTCCCCATAACCCTTAATCCCCTCTCTTATCAAAAACCCATCAACCCGTTTCTTAAAAATATTTATCCCAAAAATGTGCTTTTAGGCTGATTGATTGGGTAACAAATTGTCCCTATATTGGACCTCCCTGATCCTCACACATTAGGCATAGACTAGAGTCATGAATAGGTCACTGACCATGGGACGGCGGCGCGGGCTCGTTGGGCCGAAGGGCCTGTTTCCCGTGCTGTGTTGTTCTTTGTTCTTTGTTCTTTGAGGCAGCCTCCACCACTTCAACGGGCAGAGAATTCCAGAGATTCACCACCCTTTGAGTGAAGAAGTTCCTCCTCAACTCTGTTCTAAACCGCCTTCCCTTTATCTTGAGGCTGTGCCCCCTAGTCCTACTGTCTTTTTTGAGCGGGAAGAGTCTCTCCACCTCTATCCTATCCATCCCATTCATCATCTTATACGTCTCAATGAGATCTCCCCTCATTCTTCTAAACTCTAACGAGTACAAGCCCAGTTTATTCAGCCTCTCCTCATAGCTCAATCCCCTCAACTCTGGTATCAGCCTAGTAAACCTCCTCTGCAAGATTAGCAGAACTTTAACTCTGATATTTGACACAGCTCTGCCAACAATTCCAGCTCAATATTTCACGCGTGGCACTTAGACTGGTGAATTGGTGCATCTAGTGTGGAGTTGCACACAAATTCCACGGACAGATCTGGGTGCAAAAGTTGGTCAGTTCTGCATCATGTTTCACAGAACTGTAGGAACCCTACAGTTGCTTCTGCATCATCTCTCTGAAAGAGCATCTTACTCAATCTCTCTGCCCCACCTCTCCTCCCCATCGTAGCACCACTGCTCACACTGTATTCATAGACCCTACATATCTTGAGACACTAAGGAGCAATTTAGCATGGCCAATCCACATAACCTATATATATTTGGAGTGTCGGAGGAAACCAATGCAAACACATGGAAAACAAATGTTGACCTTCTCAGCGATGCCCACATCTCAGGAAAGAATAAAGGAAAAGGTAGTTAAGAGAAGTTCTCATCAGTTATTCAGTACAAACGTTAACAGTCTAGTTACTGCTTGTCTAAGAACAAGCCTTCATTAATGTAGAAAGCTGTATACTTTTTGTATAGAATCTCTACAGTGCAGAAGGAGGTCATTTGGCACATCAAGTCTGCACCCACCACCATCCCACCCAGGCCCTATTCCCCTAACCTCATATATTTACCTTACTAATGCCCCTGACACTATGGTCAATTTAGCACTGCCAATCAACCTAACTTGCACATCTTCAGACCGTGGGACTGTTGGAGGGAGTGCAGAGGGGGTTCATTGATACCAGAGATGAGGGGGTTAGCCTATGAAGAGAGACTAAATAGACTGGGTCTGTACTCGTTAGAGTTTACAAGGCTGAGGGGGGATCTTACAGAGACGTAAAAGATAACAAAGGGGATGGATAGGGTAGAGGTAGAGAGATTCTTCCCACTTAGAAAGGACAGCAGGACTAGAGGGCACAGCCTCAAGATAAGGGGGGGGGGGCAGTTTAGATCGGAGTTGAGGAGGAACTTCTTCACTCAAAGGGTAGTGAATCTCTGGAATTCTCTGCCCATTGAAGTGGTGGAGGCTGCCTCACTAAATATATTTAACTCACAGGTAGATAGGTTTCTGATAGATGGGGAAATAAGGGGAGAAAGTGGGAAAGTGGAAGTGATCCACTTCAGATCAGCCATGATCTTATTGGATGGTGGGGCAGGCTCGAAGGGCTAGATGGCCGACTCCTGCTCCTATTTCTTATGTTCTTAAACCTGAGTGCCTGGAGGAAACCCACACAGACCCTGGGAGAATGTCTGTGCAGAGTTTGCACAGTGACCCAAGCCGGGAATCGAACTTGGGTCCCTGGTGCTGTGAGGCAGCAGTGCTAACCACTGTGCCACCTCCACTTGTGGAGAGACGATGGCCGAGTGGTATTATCGCTAGACTATTAATCCAGAAACTCAACCAATGTTCTGGGGACCCGGGTTCGAATGCCACTGCGGCAGATGCTGGAATTTGAATTCAATAAAAAAATCTTGAATTAAGAATCTACTGATGACCACATTGTCAATTGTTGGAAAAACCCATCAGGTTCACTAATGTCCTTTAGGGAAGGAAATCAGCTGTCCTTACCTGGTCTGGCCTACATGTGACTCTAGAGCCACAGCAATGAATCTCAAATGCCGTCTGAGCAAGGGCAACTAGGGATGGTCCAGCCAATGACACCCAATAACATACTGGTCCAGCCAATGACACCCAATAACATACTGGTCCAGCCAATGACACCCAATGACATACTGGTCCAGCCAATGACACCCAATGACATACTGGTCCAGCCAATGACACCCAATGACATACTGGTCCAGCCAATGACACCCAATGACATTCTGGTCCAGCCAATGATACCCAATGACATACTGGTCCAGCCAATGATACCCAATGACACCCAATGACATACTGGTCCAGTCAATGACACCCAATGACATTCTGGTCCAGTCAATGACACCCAATGACATTCTGGTCCAGTCAATGACACCCAATGACATTCTGGTCCAGCCAATGACACCCAATGACATTCTGGTCCAGCCAATGACACCCAATGACATACTGGTCCAGCCAATGACAGCCAATGACATTCTGGTCCAGTCAATGACACCTAATGACATTCTGGTCCAGTCAATGACACCCAATGACATTCTGGTCCAGCCAATGACACCCAATGACATTCTGGTCCAGCCAATGACACCCAATGACATTCTGGTCCAGCCAATGACACCCAATGACATACTGGCCCAGCCAATGATACCCAATGACATACTGGTCCAGCCAATGACACCCAATGACATACTGGTCCAGCCAATGACATCCAATGACATTGTGGTCCAGCCAATGACACCCAATAACATTCTGGTCCAGCCAATGACACCCAATGACATACTGGTCCAGCCAATGACACCCAATGACATACTGGTCCAGCCAATGACATCCATGACCCACAAATGAATTTAACGCATACTTCCAGGATGAGCACAGCCATACACAGCCTATTGGCTCCTTAGCTGTCCAAATGAACCTGTAAGATGAACACAATGCAATACAATTTCTCGGCCAACGGATCAACAGATTAAATGCTTAGCCTTAGAAACTACTCACCGTTTTGACACTGTTGCCCAGCGCCTCCCACTGTTGAAACGGAATTCTAATCCCACTGCGACGCCAGTGGTCATAGCGGGAACGGTGTTCTTCATTGGTTAAGGTCTCCTTAGCTTGCTGCAGCTTCTGAAATTGCTCAACTAGAGAGAAAAATCAAAAGCTCCCTCAATACAGCTGGCAGGAGTGTACAACACAAATCTACACACATTCCTTTCTGACCGACAAAACAAAGAAACCCTTTGCCCTCTACTGGGGTATCAGAGGAAGCTCAGAAACTTCCGAACATCTACCTAACCCACCAAGCGTCACCCAACTCACAGAGTTTGCAGCTATCAGCTATTCTCTTTTACTCCGCAGGTGTGTCGGTCCACCGTGTTGTCTAACGAGGGGTGTACACACGGTGGGTCGTGCGTGGGCTGCTCTTGGATGTTTCGAGAGTGGCCTAGTACTTTGCATCGTTAGTGTATGCTTAAAACTGGACTAGCAAATAGGCAACACGACAGCTCAGTGACTATCACTGATTGCTGTGCAGATACATGGATTTGGGTCGGTGTCTGGGGGGGAGTTTGCGCATTCTCCCCGTGCTTGCGTGGGTTTTCTCCGGGTGCTCCGGTTTCCTCCCACACCCCCAAAGATGTGCTCTTAGGCTGATTGGTGTAACAAATTGTCCCTAAATTAATCTCCCCTCAATCTGGTTTCCAATGGGGGGAACCATACGCATAGGCACGGGTCGAGGGTGGAGGAGGAATAACACATTGTTAAGATGGAGGTGCGGGCTCGTTGGGCCGAAGGGCCTGTTTCCCGTGCTGTGTTGTTCTTTGTTGGCGTGGAAACCTTCAATCCCAAGGGACCATCTCAGAAGATGGTGAGGGGCTTAAGGCACCCAAAGCTTAATCTGCCATCAGTCATCACAAAGAACAAAGAACAGCACTGTCTATTTTAACACTCAGTGAGTGCCCTATTCAAGTCTTTCTTCTACCTACAACTTTTGTCTACCTCCAGTGGACTCCACAATAAAGGGGTGCAAATTTAAGGAATAGTACACAAGGTAGAGAGCTCATTGGTCCATCACGACCTGTCCGTCCAGCATTAGTCTCTTGATTGTGGGTAAAGTTCTGGCTTTTGCCATTCCAGCTGTCTGGAATATCCATTCAAAGTGTGGATCAGCCTTTGGTGGCAGAGAAAAATCTCAATGAGATCTCCCCTCATTCTTCGAAACTCTAACGAGTACAAGCCTAGTTTATTCAGCCTCTCCTCATAGCTCAATCCCCTCAACTCCGGTATCAGCCTAGTAAACCTCCTCTGCACTCCCTCCCTGTTCAGTGCAGACTCAATGGGCTGAAGGGCCTATTTTTGCATGGTAGGGTTCTATGACTTTATAGCTTTAAATTGAGGGGTGGTGATTATAGGACGGATGTCAGAGGTAGGTTCTTTACTCAGAGGGTAGTAAGGGCGTGGAATGCCCTGCCTGCAGCAGTTGTGGACTCGCCAACTTTAAGGGTGTTCAAATGGTCAGTGGATAGGCATATGGATAACATTGGAATAGTTTAGGTTAGAGGGTCATTAGATTGGTTCCACTGGTCGGCACAACATTGAGGGCTGAAGGGCCTGTACTGCGCTGGAATGTTCTATGTTCTAAATACCTAGAAATTACAGCTCAGAAACACGCCTTTTGGCCCCTGTGCCGAACCATTTTTTGCCTAGTCCCACTGACCTGCACGTGAAAGACCCTATACTGATGAAGGAGGCCATTTAGCCCTCTGAGTCTGCCCCGACTCTCTGACAGAGCTATTTACTCAGGACCAGCCACCCCCCACTACCCTATCCCTGCAAACCACCCCCCCTCCCCTGTAAACGCACCCCCACCCACACACACATTTTCCACACTCATCTCTGTTGCCGTTGCCTACACATCTTGGGACACTGAAGGACCATTTATCATCTTTGAAATGTAGGAAGAAACTGGAGCGCCCAGAGGAAACCCATGCAGACACGGGGAGAATGTGCAAACTCCACACAAGCAGTGTGGAGGCACAAGCAGTAGGGGCGGCACGGTAGCACAGTGGGGTTAGCACTGCTGCTTCACAGCTCCAGGGTCCTGGGTTCGATTCCCGGCTCGGGTCACTGCCTGTGTGGAGTTTGCACATTCTCCTCGTGTCTGCGTGGGTTTTCTCCGGGTGCTCCGGTTTCCTCCCACAGTCCAAAGATGTGCGGGTTAGGTTCATTGGCTATGCTAAAATTGCCCCTTAGTGTCCTGGGATGTGTAGGTTAGAGGGATTAGCAGGTAAATGTGTAGGGATATGGGGATAGGGTCTGGGTGGGATTGTGTTCGGTGCAGACTCGATGGGCCGAAGGGCCTGTTTCTGCACTGTAGGGTTCTAAACCAGTCACCCCAGGCCAGAATTGAACCTGGGCCCCTGGCACTGATATGCCTCTCCCTTCACTCAGTTTCAAAATTAACACAGTTGCACAGATCTGTTCTGCCGAGCAGACAGACAAATATTTGATTTGAAGGGCGTAGATAAGCTAATCCTCCTCCGTAGGATTCCAGCTCTTATCAGGAGTATGTAGATTCTCACAGTCCGTTGTTGTTAGTGGTAAATGTCAAGTTCTACCCATGAACGAAAGCTGTCCTCAAATAGAAGAATGATGCTTAATCTTGTTAAGGGTTATTGAGTGACCGAAATTTCCACGTGTATTGAAACAAACAGGAGTCGCGACCATCTCATCGCTGTTTCCGATCAGCAAACAACTCTGCAAACATCAACAAAGAACAACCCAGCACGGGAAACAGGCCCTTCGGCCCAACGAGCCCGCGCCGCCACATCACCCTACACCTATTCTACCCTGCGTGTCTACGAATGGAACCCTACTCAGTCCGATTCAGGGAAGAAATAGTGTCAATTTGGTAAAAACCGATTAGCCTGAGAGCACATCTTTGGGGTGTGGGAGGAAACCGGAGCGCCCGGAGGAAACCCACGCAACCACAGGGAGAATGCGCAAACTCCCACAGACACAGGCCCAAATCCGTGTGTCTGCACAGCCAGCAGTGCTAGTCAGTCTGGAGCGAGCATGGTTACACAAATCAGTGGGACAGGAAACCTCAGGGAGCGTGGATTGTACTTCAAAGTGCTTGGGGAAGAGAACCAGTCAGCTACCTTTGTGAGAGTGACTCAGGGAAACGGGAATGAAGTACACCAGCCATCATGAGAAATAGGAGGAGGCCATTTGGCCCATTGTGTTTTATGATGACATCAAGCCACTCGGTACAGCCTCTCGTGGAGACTTGTTCCTAGAGTCAGATGTGTCATAGAACATAGAACATAGAATATTACAGCACAAACAGGCCCTTCGGCCCTCGAGTTGCGCCGATCACATCAACCCCACCAATCTATAGACCTATCTATAACCCCCAATCCCATTAAACCCCATATACTCATCCAGAAGTCTTTTAAAAGACCCCAGCGAGTTCGCCTCCACCACCGATGACGGCAGCCGATTCCATTCACTCACCACCCTCTGAGTGAAAAACTTACCCCTAACATCACCTCTGTACTTCCCTCCCCGCACCTTAAATCTGTGTCCTCTCGTAGCGACCATTTCAACCCGGGGAAATAGCCTCTGAGAGTCCACCCTATCTATTCCTCTCAACATTTTATAAACTTCTATCAGGTCGCCTCTCAACCTTCGCCTCTCCAGGGAAAAGAGTCCCAGCTCCCTCAACCTATCTTCATAAGGCATGCCTCCCAGTCCAGGCAACATCCTTGTAAATCTCCTCTGCACCCTTTCAATAGCTTCTACGTCTTTCCTATAGTGAGGCGACCAGAACTGCGCACAGTACTCCAAATGAGGCCTGACAAGGGTCCTGTAAAGTTGCAGCATTACCTCCCGACTCCTAAACTCAATCCCTCGATTAATGAAGGCCAGTACACCATACGCCTTCTCGACCACCTCCTCCACCTGCGAGGCTGATTTAAGAGTCCTGTGGACCCGGACCCCGAGATCCTTCTGCTCTTCAACGCTACTAAGACTCCTGCCCTTGACAGTGTACTCGTTCATTCCGTTGGTTCTGCCGAAATGGACGACTACACATTCAGACGCAGTTTCCTAGATTTGATTGTGGCTTTAACTCCACCTTCCTGTCTGTCCCCGTAACCCGTGACTCCCTCATCAATAGAAAACATTAACCTTTAATATATTCAAGCAGCCAACCTCCTCAACTCATAGAATCATAGAACCCTACAGTGCAGAAAGAGGCCCTTCAGCCCATTGAGTCTGCACCCAACACAATCCCACCCAGGCCCTCCCCCCATATCCCTACATATTATACCCACTAATCCCTCTAACCTACACATCCCTGGACACTAAGGGGCAATTTCTTAGCACGGCCAATCAACCTAACCCGCACATCTTTGGGCTGTGGGAGGAAACCGGAGCACCCGGAGGAAACCCACACAGACACGAGGAGAATGTTGCAAACTCCACGCAGACAGTGACCCCCGAGCCGGGAATCGAACCCAGGACCCTGGAGCCTGTGAAGCAGCAGTGCTAACCCACTGTGCTACCGTGTCGCTCCTCTCTGTGATTGAGAATTCCAGAACAGGATCTTGGATGAAGGGGTGGTTTTACGCGGATTCTGGAATAGATTGGATCCATTCTCACTGTGGTTTAGGAAAATGACATTATTGAAACGCGTTAGATCCTTGAGGGGGTTTGACAGGGCAGATACTGAGAGGCCGTTTCCTCTCGTGGGGGACACTCAGCGGAGAAATTCCTTCTCATCTCCATCTTAAATGGGACACCCATTAATTATAAACTGTGCCCCCTCGCTGTAGGTTCTGGACTAGGCAGAGCCAGGCTAAAGTGATTCCTCAAAAGTGAGAAGCAGTAAGAACTCTCAGTAAGCCACTCACCAGAGACTTATTCCCAATGCAAAGTGTGTCAAATACAGTTCCCCAGAGCAGCACATTCCAGAGCTAATCACATAGAACATAGAACATTACAGCGCAGAACAGGCCCTTCGGCCCACGATGTTGCGCCGACCAGTTACAAAAACAATGACCCACTAGCCTCAACCAATCCCTTTTCATCCATAAACCTATCCACAGATCTCTTAAACGCCCCCAAACTAGGCGCATTTACAACTGCAGCTGGCAGGGCATTCCAGTCCCTCACCACCCTCTGGGTAAAGAACCTACCCCTGACATCAGTCCTATAACTAGCCCCCCTTAATTTCAAGTCGTGCCCCCTCGTGCTAGCTTTCTCCATCCTAGGAAAAAGGCTATCACTATCTACCCTGTCTAAACCTCTAATCATCTTATATGTTTCAATGAGATCCCCTCTTAGCCGCCTTCTTTCCAGCAAAAACAACCCCAAATCTCTCAGTCTCTCCTCATAGGATCTCCCCTCCATACCAGGCAACATCCTGGTAAACCTCCTCTGCACCCTCTCCAAAGCCTCTACATCCTTCCTGTAATGTGGGGACCAGAACTGCACACAAAACTCCAAGTGTGGCCGCACCAGAGTTGTGTACAGTTGCATCATGACGCTGCGACTCCTAAATTCAATCCCCCTACCAATAAACGCCAATACACCGTATGCCTTCTTAACAACCTTGTCTACTTGATTCCCAACTTTCAGGGATCTATGTACACATACACCTAGATCCCTCTGCTCCTCCACACTATTCAAAGTCCTCCCGTTAGCCCTATACTCAACACATCTGTTATTCCTACCGAAATGAATTACCTCACACTTCTCCACATTAAACTCCATCCGCCACCTCACAGCCCAGCTCTGCAACCTTTCTAAGTCACCCTGCAAACTATGACACCCTTCCTCACAATCTACCACACCTCCGACTTTGGTGTCATCAGCAAATTTACTAATCCACCCAACTATACCCTCATCCAGATCATTAATAAAAATTACAAACAGCAGTGGCCCCAAAACAGATCCCTGAGGCACACCACTCGTAACCGAACTCCATGACGAATATTTCCTGAGGGGCCACCTTCCAAACTCATGACCACTACCATCTAGCAGGGCAAGGGCAGCAGATACCTGGGAACACCGCCACCTAGAGGGTGGAAGATGCTGCCTTAAGGAACCTTGGCAAATTCCTGCAGTGCATCTTGTAAATGGGCTGTTTTGTCTTGGATGGCGTCGACCTTACTGAGTGTCGTTGGAGCTGCACTTATCCAGGTAAGTGGAGAATATTCCACCCACATTCCTGACTTGTGCCTTGCTGATGGTGGACAATCTTTGGGAAGTCAGGAGGTGAGTTACTCACTGCACAGTTCCTAGCCTCTGACTTGCTCTGGTCGCTATTGGTCTCCTATTTGACGATATATGTCCAACAGTATCACTCTCCTATTCTTAGTGATGGAGAAATGCCAGTCAGGTGCTCAGATTGTTTTTGTATTTCATTTGCAATGGGCAAAGAGAGTAAGCATGATGTGGAGATGCCAGCGCTGGACTGGGGTAAACACAGTAAGATGTCTGACAACACCGGGTTTAAGTCCAACCGGTTTATTTGATAATATACTCACAAGCTTTCGGGTTAGCCCCTTCGTCAGGTGAATGGAGAATTCTGGTCACAAACAGATCATAAAACAACACACACAGTTTGCAGAATACTGATTAGAATGTGAGTCTTTACAGGTAATCAAGTCTTGATAAGAGAAGGTATTAAGGGTTATGGGGAGAGGGCGGGAAGGTGGAACTGAGCCACGACAGATCAGCCATGATCTTATTGAATGGCGGGGCAGGCTCGAAGGGCTAGATGGAACATTACAGCGCAGAACAGGCCCTTCGGCCCACGATGGGCTACTCCTGCTCCTATTTCTCATGTTCTTATGTTCTAAAGGTACAGACAATGTGAGTGGAGAGAGGGTTAAGCACAGGTTAAAGAGATGTGTATTGTCTCCAGACAGGACAGTAAGTGAGATTTTGCAAGTCCAGGCAAGTCACAGATGGTGTCATATTATCTATAACCCTCCCATATCTGCCTTTATATACTCTGTTTGTGACCAGAACTCTCCACGAACCTGATGAAGGGGCAGACCCCGAAAGCTAGTGGGTTTACTATCAAATAAAATTGTTGGACTTTAACCTGGTGTCAGACGTCTTAAATGGAATAAGAGCAGATCTTGGACATTGGTCCAGGGAATCTCTAGACACAAGCTTTGGAGGTGGAGATACTCCAATGACAATCTAGCCCATGCTGTTTGCAACCAGGTCAGGATGAAACCTCACGCAATTGACCTTCAAACCAAACACAGCAGCTTAAAAGTTTCTGAGCACTCAAATCAAGAATCTGAACAGGGATAATATCATTTTGAGTAACAGTTGTTGATGATTTCTGAGCAGATTCCCAGTGTTTTCCTCTTGATGTTTGGCAAATCGAATGTTATACATTTTAAAAAGGCATTCATACATTTTATGGTTTAGTGCTAAACTAATATTTTAACAGAAACATTCACATGTCAGTACGACACGATTACTCTTACACCGATCTCCATATGTGCCAAGACTGACAAGGGAACACTTGCTCCAGGAACAATGAATTGGTTTTAATTTACTTGCCCAATATTAAACCAACCCGAATAAAGCTTTAAAAAAAATCTCACCAACAACCGGACAATTGATGCTCCAATCGTCAATCTGATTTGATGATTCAGATTGACGATCTGATCAATTCAGATCTAAATCAATTCTGATTCAAGATTCTGAGCAATCTGATTGATGACCTAAAGATCAAAGCCAAAGGCTCTGCAATCTCCTCCCTAGCCTCCCAGAGAATCCTAAGATAAATCTCATCCGGCCCAGGGGACTTTTCTATTTTCATACTCTCAAGAATTGCCAACATCTCCTCCTTATGTCCCTCAATCCTATCTGGTCTAATAGCCTGTACCTCAGTATTCTCCTCGATAACATTGTCTTTTTCCTGTGTGAATACTGACAAAGAATATTCATTTAGCGCCTCTCCTATCTCTTCAGACTCCACGCACAACTTCCCACTACTGTCCTTGACTGGCCCTAATCATTCCTTAATTCCTGACATACTATAGAAAGACTTAGGGTTTTCCTTGATTCTGCCTGCCAAAGACTTCTCATGTCCCCTCCTGGCTCTTAGCTCTCTCTTTAACTCCTTCCTGACTAATTTGTAACTCTCAAGCATCCCTAACTGAGCTTCACGTCTCATCTTGACATAAGTCTCCTTCTTCCTCTTCACAAGCAATTCAACCACTGTTCCCTCGCTCGACCACTTCCTCACTGACAGGTACATACTTGTCAAGGACACGCAGTAGCTGTTCCTTCAACAAGCTCCATATTTCAATTCTCCACCTTCACCCCGCAAATCTGAGCATAAAAGACTCATAGAACATAGAACATTACAGCGCAGAACAGGCCCTTCGGCCCACGATGTTGCGCCGACCAGTTACAAAACAATGACCCACTAGCATATACCAATCCCTTTTCGTCCATAAACCTATCCACAAATCTCTTAAACGCCCCCAAACTAGGTGCATTTACAACTGCAGCTGGCAGGGCATTCCAGTCCCTCACCACCCTCTGGGTAAAGAACCTACCCCTGACATCTGTCCTATAACTACCCCCCCTTAATTTAAAGCCATGTCCCCTCGTGTTAGCTTTCTCCATCCTAGGAAAAAGGCTATCACTATCTACCCTGTCTAAACCTCTAATCATCTTATATGTTTCAATGAGATCCCCTCTTAGCCGCCTTCTTTCCAGCGAAAACAACCCCAAATCTCTCAGCCTCTCCTCATAGGATCTCCCCTCCATACCAGGCAACATCCTGGTAAACCTCCTCTGCACCCTCTCCAAAGCCTCCACATCCTTCCTGTAATGTGGGACTCAGGAACCAACTTGTCACTAAGATCAAAACTATTCAACCTGCTGCCTCTGCCACTCTTCCTCTAAGCCACTGGGTCAAACTCTATCCCCGCCTTGAACTCGCAGCATTCTCTAGTTTCTCTCCTATCTCCCCTCATGCCCGTTCTGCCTTCCCTCCACTCCACTCCTACTGCAGGTCTGACCACCCAACCTCCCCTCCCGCGCCCCATTGTAGTCAGCTATTAATTTTGGCACCATCACCCCATTCTACACAAACCAATCCTCAACTGTTCCACCTCTCCAACCTACTGCCCTATCCCCAGCCTCTGGAAGCCCCAGCATTGACCCTTCCGGCACTCAATTAGTTCCAGTTTACCAAGTCAAAACTGACATATTTATCCCAAATCTGTTTCCTGTTCGGTGACCAATCCTTTATCCATGCTAATATGTTACCTTTGACACTCTGAGCTCTAATCCTGTCTTGTAACCTTTTATATCGCATCTTATCAAATGCCTTTTGGAAATCCAGATACGCTACATCTATTGGTCCCCCTTCATCTACTGTACTGAATACATTCTCAAAGAACTTGAATCAATTTATCAAACACAATTTCCCTTTCATAAAACCATATTGATTTACAGTATTAAGATTTTCTAAATGTTCATTTTCGTTCTCCCACTTGGAGTAGAACATAGAACATTACAGCACAAACAGGCCCTTCGGCCCTCGAGTTGCGTCGATCACATCAACCCCACCAATCTATAGACCTATCTATAACCCCCAATCCCATTAAACCCCATATACTCATCCAGAAGTCTTTTAAAAGACCCCAGCGAGTTCGCCTCCACCACCGATGACGGCAGCCGATTCCATTCACTCACCACCCTCTGATTGAAAAACTTACCCCTAACATCACCTCTGTACTTCCCTCCCCGCACCTTAAATCTGTGTCCTCTCGTAGCGACCATTTCAACCCGGGGAAATAGCCTCTGAGAGTCCACCCTATCTATTCCTCTCAACATTTTATAAACTTCTATCAGGTCGCCTCTCAACCTTCGTCTCTCCAGGGAAAAGAGTCCCAGCTCCCTCAACCTATCTTTATAAGGCATGCCTCCCAGTCCAGGCAACATCCTTGTAAATCTCCTCTGCACCCTTTCAATAGCTTCTACGTCTTTCCTATACTGTGCACAGTTCTGGTCG
This sequence comes from Prionace glauca, assembly GCA_037974335.1. Lineage (NCBI taxonomy): Eukaryota > Metazoa > Chordata > Chondrichthyes > Carcharhiniformes > Carcharhinidae > Prionace > Prionace glauca. The sequence continues at coordinate 58,889,176 of CM075737.1, forward strand.
CCTCATTATAGGAAGGATATGGAAGCTATTGAGAGGGTGCAGAGGAGATTTACAAGGATGTTGCCTGGATTGGGAGGCATGCCTTATGAGGATGGGTTGAGAGAACTAGGTCTCTTCTCCCTGGAGAGACGAAGGTTGAGAGGCGACCTGATAGAGGTTTATAAGATGTTGAGAGGTACAGATCGAGTGGATTCTCAGAGGCTATTTCCCTGGACTGAAATGGTTGCTACGAGAGGACACAGGTTTAAGGTGCTGGGGAGTAGGTACAGAGGAGATGTCGGGGGTAAGTTTTTCACTCAGAGGGTGGTGGGTGAGTGGAATCGGCTGCCGTCGGTGGTGGTGGAGGCAAATTCGATAGTCTTTTAAGAGACTTCTGGATGAGTACGTGGGATTTAATAGGATTGAGGGTTATAGGTAAGCCTAGTAGGGAGAGATATGATCGGCGCAACTTGTGGGCCAAAGGGCCTGTTTGTGCTGTAGTTTTTCTAAGGTTTTACTTACCCAGTAATTATCAGATACACAGAGTGGAACAGCAGCTGAGCACACGCTGTATTAGCATTACAGAGGAGTTGTATTTATATAGCACCTTCCATGTCCTGAAGACAAGCCAAAAAGCTTCATCACCAATGTGGTCCTTTTGAAGAGTATTCAATTTTGTTGTGGAGGAGGAGATTTGAGTGTTTAAGACAGCAACTAAGATAAATGACCATTTAATCTCTTAATGGTGTTCAGGGTTGTTCAACTGGCAGTAAGAATCCTCCAGTAGCAAGCAAGCAAGGGGTGACACTGCAGCACAGTAGTTAGCACTGCTGCCTCACAGTGCCCGGGCTCAATTCCAGTCTCGGGCCAGTGTCTGTGTGGAGTATGCATGTTCTCCCCATGTCTGCATGGGTTTTCTCCAGGTGCTCCAGTTTCCTCCCACAGTCCAAAAGACATGCTGGTGAGTGAATTGGCCATGCTAAATTCTCCCTTAGTGTACCCGCACAGGTGTGACAACTAGGGGATTTTCACAATAACTTCATTGCAGTGTTAATGTAAGCCTACTTGTGACACCAATAAATGAACTGAAGCACTAATAATCAAAATCAACTCCACAAAGTGAAGGTTCAATAAGGCTTCTTCCTCTTTTAAGATCAAACCAAGTAGACAAACTCAAACTAAATTAGGACAAAGTAAAAGGGGCAGGTCCCCAAAAGGGAGGGGGAATGGCCTGAACAAAAACAAAAGTACAAAGGAACCTTAAGACACATCAAATCAAAATGTGATTGTCGAGGTCTACAACGCACCTCAGCCCCAGCGGTGCCCAGCGGGCACGGAAGGCATCAACTGCGCCCGCGGATACCGCTTCTTCATTACACCAACCACATGGGTCACTAGGACTTCCACCCAATCCCCTTCTGCTTCCTATTTCTACTGGGTCAGCTGACCACCACAGCATGTTGCCATTGGTTACTTTGTAACAAGGGTCAACATGGGCAAGGATTCTGGGACAACTCCTCTCCTCTCTCTAAAACAGTCCAACAGATTTTCCACACCCACTTGACCCAAATTAAGTTAAGTGAAAGCAAACTACTATGGGTGCCGCACAGCTGAAATAAAAACAGGAAATGCCGCATAAACGCAGCAGGTCTGCAATATGTGTGGAGAGAGAAACCATTTCGAATGTAATCTCATCAGTTCTGAAGAAGAGACAAATGGACTCAAAACTTTAGCCTGTTGCACTCTCCAAAAGTTCTCCGTGCTTTTTGTTTTTTTTAATCTCAGTTAAACTTGCTTGCTGAAGGATAGAATCCTCTTTCAATCCCCCAGCAATGTGCCAACCTGCCTACGATGGAGCTTCAAGCCACAATCTCCTGACTCTGGGGTAAGTTTGCTGCCATCAGGACAGGTCAGTGAACATGGTGACTGTCCCAAAACACGTTCAGCGGCACCATTCTATCAGGGTAGAATTTTCCTGCCACTAAATTGAGAAGGAATGTTACCAAAACTTTCATAACAGACTATTTGGCATTGCTAGCTGTACGTGTTGTTTAATAAGCGGTTTGCAGTGTGATTAATATTGCTGGTGTGTATTCACTGAAAGCTGGTGAATTTAGCCAGATGGTACCTTGAAACAATGACAGTTAGAACCATAGAAAATTACAGCTCAGAAACAGGCCTTTTGGTCCCTGTGCCGAACCATTTTTTGCCTAGTCCCACTGACCTGCACTTGGACCGTATCCCTCCCCACCCCTCTCATCCATGAACCCGTCCAAGTTTTTCTTAAATGTTAAAAGTGACCCCGCATTTATCCGGCAGCTCATTCCACACTCCCACCACTCTCTGTGTGAAGAACCCCCCCTAATATTCCCTTTAAACTCTCCTCCTTTCACCCTTAACCTTTGTTTTTTTTCTCCCCTAGCCTCAGTGGAAAAAGCCTGCTTGTATTCACTCTATCTATACCCATCAAAATCTTATACACCTCTATCAAATCTCCCCTCATTCTTCTACGCTCCAGGGAATAAAATCCTAACCTATTCAATCTCTCTCTGTAACTCAGCTTCTCAAGTCCGGGCAACATCCTTGTGAACCTTCTCTGCACTCTTTCAACCTTATTTACATCCTTCCTGTAACAAGGTGACCAAAACTGTACACAATACTCTAAATTCAGCCTCACCAATGCCTTATATAACCTTACCATAACACTCCAACTTTTATACTCAATACTCCGATTTATAAAGGCCAATGTACCAAAAGCACTCTTTACGACCCTATCCAATTGTGACGCCATTTTTAGGGAATTCTGTACCTGTATTCCCAGATCCCTCTGTTCAACTGCACTCTTCAGAGTCCTACCGTTTACCTGTATGTTCTACTTTGGTTTGTCCTTCCAAAGTGCAATACCTCACACTTGTCTGCGTTAAATTCCATTTTTCAGTCCATTTTTCTAGTTGGTCCAAATCTTCTGCAAGCTTTGAAAACCTTCCTCACTGTCCACTACACCTCCAATCTTTGTATCATCAGCAAATTTGCTGATCCAATTTACCACATTATCATCCAGATCATTGATATAGATGACAAACAACAATGGACCCAACACCGATCCCTGCGGCACTCCACTGGTCACAGGCCTCCACTCAGAGAAGCAATCCTCCACTACCACTCTCTGGCTTCTTCCATTGAGCCAGTGTCTAATCCAATTTACTACCTCCCCATGTATACCTGGTGACTGAACCTCCCAAACTAACCTCCCACGAGGGACCTTGTCAAAGGCCTTGCTGAAATCCAGGTACACAACATCCACCGCCTTCCCTTCATCCACTTTCTTGGTAACCCTCTCAAAAAACTCTAATAGATTGGTCAAATATGACCTACCATGCACAAAGCCATGTTGACTCTCCCTAATAAGTCCCCGTCTATCCAAATATTTGTAGATCCTATCCCTTATCACACAGTCCAAAGATGTGCGGGTTAGGTTGATTGGCCATGCTAAGAAATTGCCCCTTAGTGTCTAGGGATGTGTAGGTTAGAGGGATTAGTGGGTATAATGTGTAGGGATATGGAGGGTAGGGCCTGGGTGGGATTGTGTTCGGTGCAGACTCGATGGGCCGAAGGGCCTCTTTCTGCACTGTAGGGTTCTGTGATTCTATCACACCTTCCAATAACTTATCAACCACCGATGTCAAACTTACTGGCCTGTAATTTCCCGGATTCCTTTTGGAACCTTTTTCAAACAACTCTAAACGGTTCTTTATTTTATTTCCCCACTCACGATCGACAAATCATCCGGGGCCCAGAGTCTCATCAAAATCAGTGAGACATGGAAATACGTGCGTTACCCACAGCAACAGAAAGTTTCATCGCTTAGCTGCATAGATATTTGTTTAACAAATGCACCACTGCGTCATCTGTGCCTAAAGTGTTTCGTGCTGACCAGGTGCTATTTTGCTGCATTCTTTTTCCGCCCTATTTAAGCTCTTTGAGACGGAGACAAAGAAATGCGTTTATGAAAAATTAGAACGATTGCGTCCAATCTTAACAATAATGGAAAAATTCCAGAAAAGAAGACACTACACTTAGACTCCATGATTCAAGCAGCAATGTCGTGGATTAATTTACATCTCATAACAACCTATCGTATCTAGAACTAGAACCCTACAGTGCAGAAACAGGCCCTTCGGCCCATCGAGTCTGCACCGAACACAATCCCACCCAGACCCTATCCCCATATCCCTACACATTTACCTGCTAATCCCTCTAACCTACACATCCCAGGATACTAAGGGGCAATTTTAGCATAGCCAATGAACCTAACCCGCACATCTTTGGACTGTGGGAGGAAACCGGAGCACCCGGAGAAAACCCACGCAGACACGAGGAGAATGTGCAAACTCCACACAGGCAGTGACCCGAGCCAGGAATCGAACCCAGGATCCTGGAGCTGTGAAGCAGCAGTGCTAACCCACTGTGCTACTGTGCCGCCCACAGGCAAGTATCTTCCCAGGCAAGTATCTGAAGAGCCTCTCCTTTTGAACTTGGGCACAAGAATCAACTAATGTCTCTTTCTCACACTTTCATGCTAAACCTTGCTATGGGGATGGAAGGGTACATTCTCTATAAGTGCAGACAGTTTTACTTTAGGTAGGCATTGTGATCAGTGCCAGCCTAGAGGGCTGAAGAACCTGTTCCTGTGTGGAACTGTCATAGAACACTACGGCACAAACAGGCCCTTCGGCCCACAAGTTGCGCTGATCATATCCCTACCTACCAGGCCTATCTATAACCCTCAATCCCATGTACTCATCCAGAAGTCTCTGAAAAGACTCTATTGAATTTGCCTCTACCACCACCAACGGCAGCCGATTCCACTCACTCACCACCCTCTGAGTGAAAAACTTACCCCCAACATCTCCTCTGTACCTGCTCCCCAGCACCTTAAACCTGTGTCCTCTCGTAGCGACCATTCCAGCCCTGGGAAATAGCATCCGAGAATCCACCCTATCTATACCTCTCAACATCTTATAAACCTCTATCAGGTCACCTCTCAACCTTCGTCTCTCCAGGGAGAAAAGACCGAGCTCCCTCAACCTATCCAGCAGCTCACGGGAGGGATTCTGTAATGGATCCTGTGGACAGGGGCTACATATTTACTGGTCCAAAACTCCCCCCAGGTTTGTCTTTTATCACTACGTGTGCCTTACTCAAAAGATCATCTGTAAACAAGCAGCGTGAGGCCTGAACCATCAAGAGGAAACCAAGGCTGAGGGATTGGAGGATCGAGGGTGAGGAGAAGAGGGAAATTGAGGGTGAGGAGGAGGGGGGGGAAATCGATGGACTGATGGACAACAGTAGAGAAATGGAGGTTGGAGAAGAAGGTGAACTAAAAGTGAGGGGGGGAAATGGAGGCGACAGTGAGGGGTTGGTGTGGTTATGCACAGAGAGAGAGTGGGATCTCCCATTCTCCACATTGATCTTGCTTCTCCTGGTCCTGTAGAAAATGTTGCTTTGCTCACCAACCCATCCCACAGCCTCCACCCAAACGCCTCCTCTCAATCTCATACCCCCTCACGTCTGAAACTCCATTTCTCCTTGGCTCCCCATGCTCCCTCCCTCCCGTCCCCAGTTCCCACTCCCCAATTCTCCCCCGCCCCCATTTCCCGGTATCTATCCCTCTCCTGAGAACCGAACCTCGATTGTTCCCAGCTCTCGACAGCAGTGGGTGGGGGAACATCACTGGAACAGAGATGGGAAACTGCCTGGTGCAGTAAGTGGAATTGATAGCAGATTGTTAACGGAAAGAGTTCGAGGTGTATTGGCCTTTATAGCGAGGGGGATTGAATATAAAAGCAGGGAGGTCTTGCTGCAACTGTACAGGGCACTGGTGAGACCACAGCTGGAGTACTGTGTGCAGTTTTGGTCGCCGCACTTACGCAAGGATATATTGGCCTTGGAGGGAGTGCAGAGGAGGTTCACTAGGCTGATACCGGAGATGAGGGGGTTGGACTATGAAGAGAGATTGAATAAACTGGGTCTGTACTCGTTAGAGTTTAGAAGGCTGAGGGGGGATCTTATAGAGACGTATAAGATAATGAATGGGATGGATAGGATAGAGGTAGAGAGATTCTTCCCACTTAGAAAGGACAGCAGGACTAGAGGACACAGCCTCAAAATAAGGGGGGGGCAGTTTAGATCAGAGTTGAGGAGGAACTTCTTCACTCAAAGGGTGGCGAATCTCTGGAATTCTCTGCCTGTTGAAGTGGTGGAGGCTGCCTCGCTGAATATATTTAAGTAGATAGGTTTCTGATAGACAGGGGAATTAAGGGTTATGGGGAGAAAACGGGAAAGTGGAACTGATCCACTTCAGATCAGCCACGATCTTATTGAATGGCGGGGCAGGCTCGAAGGGCTAGATGGCCTACTCCTGCTCCTATTTCTTATGTTCTTATTATGTTCTTACGAAGTGTGCCCATTCTACACAGGGACACGGACGTACCAGCTGGCACAGTGAGGAACGGTCGGTTTGAGGGAGAGAGAGCAGGAAATTTGGCTACTTCTCAGCTCAGCGTTGCATGGCTCAATTCTGAAACAAAAAGCCCGACGTCAAAAATTACCAGCCGAGTGAACCATTTTGCCGTAGCCTTGCCGAGACACACAAGCTGTTCACAAGACAGGTTTGACTCTGAATGGACACCTACCTGCTTTTGGATTGTGCGGGTGTTTGTCGGGGTGGCAACTTAGGGCCTTCGCTTTAAACTCTGCAACGATCTGCTCTGTCTGGAAAAAATAAAGGTTCAACTTATCAGGAGGAAACCTCATTTCACCAATGTCATCAAGATAATGATCGAACCCATCTGTCAACTATGGATTGGTCTTTCCTTTTATGTACCGATTATTTCTTTTTGGTGAGTCTAATTTTGCATTCAGGAAGTTAGTGCCCTGTAGCTTGTATCGATGTAATAGAACATAGAACATAGAACATTACAGCACATACAGGCCCTTCGGCCCTCGAGTTGCGCCGATCACATCAACCCCACCAATCTACAGACCTATCTATAACCCCCAATCCCATTAAACCCCATATACTCATCCAGAAGACTCTTAAAAGACCCCAGCGAGTTCGCCTCCACCACCAATGACGGCAGCCGATTCCATTCACTCACCACCCTCTGAGTGAAAAACTTACCCCTAACATCACCTCTGTACTTCCCTCCCCGCACCTTAAATCTGTGTCCTCTCGTAGCGACCATTTCAACCCGGGGAAATAGCCTCTGAGAGTCCACCCTATCTATTCCTCTCAACATTTTATAAACTTCTATCAGGTCGCCTCTCAACCTTCGCCTCTCCAGGGAAAAGAGTCCCAGCTCCCTCAACCTATCTTCATAAGGCATGCCTCCCAGTCCAGGCAACATCCTTGTAAATCTCCTCTGCACCCTTTCAATAGCTTCTACGTCTTTCCTATAGTGAGGCGACCATGGTAACAACTGGCCTGAGGCGTTCCACACGTGACAGCAGTGATGTTCATTAAACGCAGCATCGGTTCTCTGAACAAGATTTTTGATTTACAATACAGTGACACTGACCTTTCAACTAAACGCAACAATTCGGTAGAATTATATCTCTGCTCTCGGAGATCATTGGGATCAGTGGTTTGAAAAATGGTGACAAATCAGACATGGCCTATAAACTTCAGATAACAGCGCCGCTGGGGTTAGAGTCTTGGAGTGGCTATAAGTACACAGGGTCCCTGATCCTGTGCAAACCCATACACTCAGCCACAAGGCATTGCCCCTGCTGGACCGACTGATTACTGCCCAACTTCACCTTATCCTCGTCAATATGTTCCAGGCCCTTAGGAACATAGAAACTAGAAGCAGGAGTAGGCCATGCGACCCTGCTCCGCCATTCATTTCGATCATGGCTGGTCATCAAATTCAATATCCTGATCCCCCGTCCACCCCCCACAATATCCTTTAGCCCCTTGAGTTATATCTAATTTCTTCTTGAAATTAGACAATGTTTTGGCCTCAACGGCTTTCTGTGGTGGTGAATTCCACACGTTCGCCACACCCTGGGTGAAGAAATTTCTCCTTGCCTCTTTTCTAAAAGGTTTACCCCTTATCGTCAAACTATGAGCCCCTAGTTCTGGACTCCACTACCTAGAACCACAGAAAATTACAGCTCAGAAACAGGTCTTTTGGCCCCTGTGCTGAACCATTTTTTGCCTAGTCCCACTGACCTGCACTCGGACCATATCCCTCCCCACCCCTCTCATCCATGAACCTGTCCAAGATTTTCTTAAATATTAAAAGTGACCCCGCATTTATCCGGCAGCTCATTCCACACTCCCACCACTCTCTGCGTGAAGAATCCCCCCCCTAATATTCCCTTTAAACTTTTCTCCTTTCACCCCTAACCCATGCCCTCTGGTTTTTTTTCTCCCCTAGCCTCAGTGGAAAAAGCCTGCTTGCATTCACTCTATCGATACCCATCAAAATCTTATACACCTCTATCAAATCTCCCCTCATTCTTCTACGCTCCAGGGAATAAAGTCCTAACCTATTCAATCTCTCTCTCTGTAACTCAGCTTCTCAAGTCCCGGCAACATCCTTGTGAACCTTCTCTGCACTCTTTCAACCTTATTTACATCCTTCCTGGAACTAGGTGACCTAAACTGTACACAATACTCTAAATTCAGCCTCACCAATGCCTTATATAACCTTACCATAACACTCCAACTTTTAACCTTTGGAAACATTTTTTCTGAATCTACCCTGTCTAACCCTGTTGAATTTTATAAGTTTCTATGAGATTCTCTCTCAGTCTTCTAAACTGTAGTGAATATAATCCTAACCGACTTAGTCTCTCCTCATATGACAGACCTGCCATCCCAGAAATCAGCTGGTAAACCTTTGCTATACTCCCTCTATAGCAAGGACAACCTTCCTCAGGTAAGGAGACCAAAACTGCACACAATGCTCCAGATATGCCCTCACCAATGCCTAATACAATTGCAGCAAAACATTGCTATTTCTATACTCAAATTCTCCTGCTATGAAAGCCAACATATCATTTGCCCTCTTTACTGCCTGCTGTATCTGCGCGCTTACTTTCACCGACTGATGCCCAAGGACTCTAATGTCTCATTGAACATAAGAACATAAGAAATAGGAGCAGGAGTAGGCCATCTGGCCCTTCGAGCCTGCCCCGCCATTCAATAAGATCATGGCTGATCTGAAGTGGATCAGTTCCACTTTCCCACTTTCTCCCCATAACGCTTAATCCCCTGTCTATCAGAAACCTATCGACCCAATTCTTAAATATATTTAGCGAGGCAGCCTCGACCACTTCAACGGGCAGAGAATTCCAAAGATTCACCACCCTTTGAGTGAAGAAGTTCCTCCTCAACTCCATTCTAAACTGCCCCCCCCCTTATCTTGAGGCTGTGCCCTCTAGTCCTACTGTCCTTTCTGAGCGGGAAGAGTCTCTCCACCTCTATCCTATCCATCCCTTTCATCATCTTATACGTCTCAATGAGATCTCCCCTCATTCTTCTAAACTCCAACGAGTACAAGCCCAGTCTATTCAGCCTCTCCTCATAGCTCAACCCCCTCAACTCCGGTATCAGCCTAGTAAACCTCCTCTGCACTCCCTCCAAGGCCAAAATATCCTTGCGCAGGTGCGGCGCCCAAAACTGTACACAGTACTCCAGCTGCGGCCTCACCAGTGCCCTGAGTATACACCTCTCTCAATTTACACCCATTCAAGTAATAATTTGTCTTCCTATTATTGCTACCAAAGTGGATAACCTCATCTCCACATTATACTGTATCTGCCAATGCAGATACCCACACACTCAGCCTGTCCAAATCACACTGAAGCATCCCTGCATCTTCCTCACAGCTAACCTCCCACCCAATTTTGTATTATCTCTAAATTTGCAGATATACATTCAATTCCCTCTTCCAGATCATTAATATATAAAGTGAACAGTTGGGGTCCGAGCACAGATCCCTGCGGAACCCCACCAGGCACTGACTGCCAATTAGAAAAAAGACCCATTTATGCCAACTCTTGTAACATTCCATTTTAAAAAAATTAATCTCCCAATATAGGCTTCTCTGCAAAAGTTCCCATTTATTGCCCATCCCCCATTGAGAGGAGCTGCCTTCTTAAACAGTTACGGTTCGTGTGGTGTAGGTACACCCACAGTGCTGTTAGGGAAGGAATTCCAGGATTTTGACCCAGTGATAGTGAAGGGTCAGTGATGTAATTACAAGTCAGAATGGTGTATAACTTGGAGGAGAACCTACTGGTAGTGGTGGGTCTCATGTGTTTGCTGCCCTTGTCCTTCTAGGTGGTAGAGGTTAAGGGTTTGCTGTTGAAGAAACCTTGATGAGTTGCGGCAGTGCATCCCGTCAATGGTACACATTATTACCACCGTGTGTCAGTGGTGAAGGGAGTGAATGGAAGGAGTTGATGCCAAAACATTGATTGTATTCAAGAGACGGCTGGATATAGCACTTGGGGGAATGGGATCAAAGGTTATGGGGAGAAAGCAGGATTAAGATATTGAGTTGGACAGTTAGTCATGATTGTGATGAATGGTGGAGCAGGCTCAAAGGGCCAAATGGCCTTCTCCTGCTCCAATCTTTTCTGTTTCTAAAATTCCCAAACCAGTGGATAAGATCAAAGCTCTACAGTCCTGTCATATCCAGTTATTGAACGATGGTGGACGATGAAGCAAATAATGGGAGTCAAAGACACCACCGAGACCCCCATTCTCAAAGACCCAGACGCCCAGGACGTCTGTACAAACTTTGCAACCACCTTTAGCCAGAAGTGCCGAGCTCACGAGCAATCTTGAACGTGGATGCCAATCTTCAGGATTACGGGGGATATTGAAGACTTGGTCAGGAAGAAGAGGGAGGCGTATGTTAGGTCAAAACAAATGGGTACGGAGAGTGCGCTGGAAGAATATAGCGAGAGTAGGAGGGAGCTAAAAAGGGGAATTAGAAGGGCGAAGAGAGGGCATGAGATGGCTTTGGCTGGTAGGATTAAGGAAAATCCGAAGGCATTTTATTCCTATATTAGAGGCAAGAGAGTAGTTAGAGGGAAAATTGGTCCTCTTAGGGACAAGAGTGGAGAGTTGTGTATTGAGTCGGAGGGAATGGGGGAGCTCCTGAATGAATACTTTGCATCGGTATTCACAAAGGAGAGGGGTTCGGAATCGTGTGGTCTCTTGGAGGGAGTGGAGGTTCATTTGCAGGATATAGTTATTACGAGAGAGGAAGTGCTAGGGCTTTTAGGTAGCGTAAGGACGGATAAAGCTCCGGGGCCTGATGGTATTAATCCCAGGCTGCTTAGGGAGGCGAAAGATGAAATTGCTGGGCATCTGGCGCAAATCTTTGTCTCTTCTTTGGACACAGGTGAGGTCCCAGAACACTAGAGGGTAGCAAATGTGGTCCCGTTGTTCAAAAAAGGTAGTAGGGATAACCCTGGAAATTATAGACCGGTGAGTTTGACGTCGGTGGTAGGGAAGTTAATGGAAAAAATACTTAGGGGTAGGATGTATGAGCATTTGGAGCGTTGCGATCTGATTAGGGATACGCAATATGGCTTTCATAGAGGGAGGTCTTGCCTTACGAATCTGGTGGAATTCTTTGAGGAGGTGACAAAAACGGTTGACGATGGGAGAACCGTTGATGTCATCTATATGGATTTCAGTAAGACGTTTGACAAAGTCCCTCACGGTAGGCTGATAGAAAAGGTTAAGGCGCATGGGATACGAGGCCAGGTAGCTAGGTGGATTGAGAACTGGCTGGGAAATAGGAGACAGAGGGTAGTTGTGGAGGGGACCTTGTCGGGCTGGAGGCCAGTGACCAGTGGTGTGCCGCAGGGCTCAGTACTGGGACCTCTCCTCTTTGTAGTCTACATAAATGACTTGGAAGAGGGCGTAGGTGGTGTGATCAGCAAGTTTGCTGATGACACCAAGATGGCAGGGTTGGCGGGTACGGAACTGGATTGTCAGGTGATACAACAGGTTGGTGCAGTGGGCAGATAGGTGGCAGATGGCATTTAATCCTGACAAATGCGAGGTGATGCATTTTGGACGGAATAATGCAGAGAGGAGCTATGTGATTAAAGGGAGGCCGATTAGGAGTATAGACATACAGAGGGACCTGGGAGTGCAGGTTCACAAATCCATGAAGGTTGCGTCACAAGTGGAGAAGGTTGTTAGGAAGGCTTATGGGATGTTGGCCTTTATAGGAAGGGGCATAGAGTATAAAAGCTGCCGTCTAATGCTTCAGTTGTACAGAACGTTGGTTAGACAGCATTTGGAGTACTGCGTCCAGTTCTGGTCACCTTACTACCGGAAGGACGTGGAGTCTCTGGAAAGGGTGCAGAGGAGGTTTACCAGGATGTTGCCTGGCATGGAGGGGTTGGGTTACGAGGAGAGGTTGAAGAAACTGGGACTATTCTCCTTGGAAAGGCGGAGATTGAGAGGGGACATGATAGAAATATATAAGATAATGAAGGGAATGGATAGAGTTAATAGTGAGAGACTGCTCCCTAGACTGGGTACGAACACGAGAGGTCATCATTTAAGGGTGAGGGGGGAGAGGTATAATTTGGAGGTGAGAAGAAGGTTCTTTACGCAGAGAGTTGTGGGGGTCTGGAACGCGCTACCGAGTAGGGTGGTGGAGGCAGGAACGTTGGACTTGTTTAAGATGCAGTTAGATAGGCACATGAGTGAAACGAGAATGGAGGGATATGGTAGGGGATATTAAATAGGGTTAAACCTCGGGAGACACCGGAAAGGCAGGCTGTAAGATTAATATTACTGTCTTTATTCCACAGGTGGAGGTCCACCTCGTGTCAAACGAGGGGCATTCACACGGCGGGTCGTGCCTGGGCTGCTCTTGGAAGTTCCAGGAGTGGCCTAGTACTTCATGTCGGTGTGTGTGCTTGATCCTGGACCGGTAGATGGGCGCCGCAACAGCTCAGTGACTAGCACTGCTGGCTGTGCAGATACATGGATTTGGGCCTGTGTCTGTGGGGAGTTTGCGCATTCTCCCTGTGGTTGCGTGGGTTTCCTCCGGGCGCTCCGGTTTCCTCCACACCCCAAAGATGTGCTCTCAGGCTAATCGGTTTTTACCAAATTGACACTATTTCTTCCCTGAATCTGACTGAGTAGGGTTCCATTCATAGATATGCAGGGTAGAATAGGTGTAGGGTGATGTGGTGGCGCGGGCTCGTTGGGCCGAAGGGCCTGTTTCCCGTGCTGGGTTGTTCTTTGTTCAGCCAATTTAGATCCTCAGGTGCGATATTAAGGAAAAAAAGAGCTGAATTGCTAAAGTGAGATGAGAGTTACTACCCTTGACATCAATGCAACAGTGTGTGACCACAGTGTCCTCGTAAATCAGACTCAGAGGAAAAATCTCTGCCGGGCGGCACGGTAGCACAGTGGTTAGCACTGCTGCTTCACAGCTCCAGGGTCCTGGGTTCGATTCCCGGCTCGGGTCACTGCCTGTGTGGAGTTTGCACATTCTCCTCGTGTCTGCGTGGGTTTTCTCCGGGTGCTCCGGTTTCCTCCCACAGTCCAAAGATGTGCGGGTTAGGTTCATTGGCTATGCTAAAATTGCCCCTTAGTGTCCTGGGATGTGTAGGTTAGAGGGATTAGCAGGTAAAATGTGTAGGGATATGGGGATAGGGTCTGGGTGGGATTGTGTTCGGTGCAGACTCGATGGGCCGAAGGGCCTATTTCTGCACTGTAGGGTTCTAGGGTTCTTTGATTGGAGTCATATCTGGCACATAAGAAGATGGTTGTGGTTGTACATCTCAGTCCCAGGATATCACTGCAGGATTTCCTCAGGTTAATGTCTGAGACCCGACCATCTTCAGCTCCTTCATCAGTGACCATCACCCCCATCATAAGATCAGAAGCAAGAAGTTAACCACACAACATTCAGTTTTATATATAACTTGTCAGACACTGAAGTAGTTTGTGATCAGATACTGGACAACAGTCAGGCTTAGGCAGACAGGATTGGAACCCCCGTCCACCAGCCAAGTAATGAATTCCAAGAACAAAGAACAAAAACCAGCCCGGGGAAACAGGCCCTTCGGCCCAACGAGCCCGTGCTGCCACCATCCCAACACCACCAGTCCCCCTCTTCACCCACGACCCCTGTCTAATGTTTTATGGCCATCCAGATTGAGGGAAACTGATTTAGGGACAATTTATTCCTGCCAATCAGCCTAACAGCACATCTTTGGGGGTGTGGGAGGAAACCGGAGCACCCGGAGAAAACCCACGCAAGCACGGGGAGAATGCGCAAACTCCCACAGACACAGGCCCAAATCATGTGTCTGCACAGCAATCGGTGATAGTCACTGAGCTGTCGTCTTGCCCAGTATCTGGTCCAGTTTAGGCACATACTAACGACATGAAGCACTAGGCCAATCTCGAACAACCAAGAGCAGCCCCAGTACGACCCATCGCGTGTGTATGCCCCTCGTTGGACACGAGGTGGACCGACTTAAAACCTGTGAATGAAAAGGAAAAAAAAACATTATTATTGTATCATATCCATTTACCTTACCAGGGACGTCCAATGCTAATGACCCTTATTTAAAACAATCTCCTATATCCACCTATCTCCAACCCACTCATGTGCCTGTCTAAGTTACTCTTAAAGGACTCTAGTGTGCTTGCCTCCACCACCTTACTTGGCAGAGCATTCCATACCCCCACTACCCTCTGTGTGAAAAACCTCCCTCTGTGTTATACCTCTCCCCCCTCACCTTAAGTCCACGGCCCCTTGTCCTATGTGTCTCTATTATAGGAAGAAGCTTACCTCTGTTTACTCTATCTATACCCTTCATAATCTTATATACCTCTTTTGGATCCCCCCTCAGTCGCTGTCTTTCAAGGGAAAAGAGCCCCAATTTCTTCAATCTTTCCTCATACCCCAGTCCTTCCGTACCAGGCCTGACTCACCACTCTTTGGGTGAAGAAATGTCTTCTCACCTCCATCCCAAATGGTTTACCCCAAATCCTCAGGCTGTGACCCCTGTTTCTGGGCTTCCAAATGACATTGAGTTCAGATCAGGAGCCTACTAGAACAGGAGAGGGGATTCTGGGGTTTTTGAGGTAACAAATAAACTGATGAGGGTTTTATGGCTGGTCTGGTAAATGTTGTTGAAATGGAAGTATCTTTGTAATGGAGAGCTGGTGAGTTAGAAGCTCCTGCCAGGGTCGCTGAGGTTACCAACAGTTTCTGACAATGGCTGTGGAGGGGGGGGTGGAATCAGTGTCTTGGGAGCAAGTGGCAGATGCCAAAAGCAATTCAATTCCTTTGGTTTTTCCCAATGTTTCATTCGTGGAAATGTTGACTTATCCAGGATTGGGTTGGACAAACAGTATGACAACATGGAGGCAGGAGAGAGGGTGAGTGACTAGAACTAGAAGAAGGCTTATAGTGTGTTAGCGTTTATTAACAGGGGGTTTGAGTTTAAGAGCCGTGGAGTTATGCTGCAACTATACAGGACCTTGGTGAGACCACATTTGGAATATTGTGTTCAGTTCTGGTCACCTCACTATAAGAAGGATGTGGAAGCATTGGAGAGAGTGCAGAGGAGATTTACCAGGATGCTGCCTGGTTTGGAGGGTAGGTCTTATGAAGAAAGGTTGAGGGAGCTGGGGCTTTTCTCTTTGGAGCGGAGGAGGATGAGAGGCAAATTAATAGAGGTTTATAAAATGATGAGGGGGATAGATAGAGTGGACGTGCAGAGACTATTTCCTCGGGTGGATGTAGCTGTTACTGGGTAACTATAAGGTTGATGGTGAGAGATATAGGAGGGATGTCCGAGGTAGATTCTTTACTCAGAGAGTGGTTGGGGTGTGGAATGGACTGCCTGCTGTGATAGTCGGACACCTTAGGAACTTTCAAGCGGTTATTGGATAGGCACATGGAGCACAGCAGAATGATAGGGATTGGGATAGCTTGATCTTGGGATTGGACTTGGCTCTCAATGTTATGCCGAGCTAAAGGGCCTGTACTGTGCTGTATTGTTTTATATTCTGACTACATATCTGTTAGTGCACATGTAGAAACTGATGTACTTTTAGAGTCATAGAGTTTCTCAGAACAGAAAGAGCCCCTTCAGCCCTTCATGTCCACTCCAACCATCAAGAACCTATCATGTTTTCCAGCTCTTGTCCATAACCTTGTATGCTGCGGTGTTTCGAGCGCTCAACTAAATGCTGATTAAATGTTGAGGGTTCATATCTGTGCCACCTTTTCAGGCAGCGAGTTCCAGATCCCCATCACCCTATGGGTGAAGAAGTTTTTCTTAAACCCCTCAATCTCCTGCCCCTTATCTTAAATCTACATTTCCTGGTTATTGACCCCTGTACTAAGGGGAGAAAAAAGCTTCTTGACATCCAATCTATCTACGTCACTGATCATTTTGATCAGGTTCCCCCCCTCCTCTGCTCTTTTAGATGCTGTTGCACAGGATGAACATGTAGATAAGAAATAGTCAAAGATAAATTCTTTGGGAAACATTGTGAAGGGGCAAAGAGAAGCAATTACAAACAAAGAACAAAGAACAACCCAGCACGGGAAACAGGCCCTTCGGCCCAACGAGCCCGCACCGCCACATCACCCTACACCTATTCTACCCTGCGTGTCTACGAATGGAACCCTAACTCAGTCAGATTCAGGGAAGAAATAGTGTCAATTTGGTAAAAACCGATTAGCCTGAGAGCACATCTTTGGGGTGTGGGAGGAAACCGGAGCGCCCGGAGGAAACCCACGCAACCACAGGGAGAATGCGCAAACTCCCACAGACACAGGCCCAAATCCATGTGTCTGCACAGGCAGCAGTGCTAGTCACCGAGCTGTTGCGGCGCCCATCTACCGGTCCAGGATCAAGCACACACACCGACACGAAGTACTAGGCCACTCCTGGAACTTCCAAGAGCAGCCCAGGCACGACCCGCCGTGTGAATTGAGGGAGAATAGTTAGTTTAGCTGGTCAGAGAGGAATGAAGCCAGGTGTGAGCAGTGGGCAATGGTGGAGAGCTGTTGTCGGAAGGTGAGGTTAACTGACTTCAAGCAGATTGAGAAGGAGAAAGTGGGCTGGAGTGTCATGGTCACAGTCACAAGGAAGGCCATTGATAAGGATCATTTCTGATCCGTGGTGGGGGGGAGAAAACTGACTGGAGGGGTCCAAAAATGAAATTGCGTGAACGATGAATGTGAGTTTGAGAAGCAAGAATATATTCAAGGAGGTTGGAGAAGAAACGGAATTGGAAGGACGGTAGTTGAGATGTTTATCACATGGACTATATCACTGAATAATTACTTTGTGTAGGGCAGCACGGTGGTTAGCACTGCTGCCTCACAGCACCAGGGATCCAGGTTCAATCCCAGTCCCTGTCCGTGTAGAGTCTACACGTTTTCCTCCGCGTTTCCTCCAGGTGCTCCGGTTTCCTCCCACACTCCAAATGTGTACAGGTTAGGTTGATGGGCAATTTAGTATTAAGGGGATAAATACATGGGATTAAGGGGATAGGGCCTGGGTGGGATTGTCGTTGGTGCTGTCTCAATGGCTGAATGGCCTCCTTCTGCACTGTAGGGATGGATGATTTTATGACATTCCTAATCACTCCTAATGCACCCACCCCCCCAATCGCTCCTGATGCACCCACTCCCCATAATCGCTCCTAATGCACCCAACCCCCCAATTGCTCCTAATGCACCCACCCCCCCAATCACTCCTAATGCACCCACCCCCCAATTGCTCCTAATGCACCCACCCCCCCAATCGCTCCTAATGCACCCACCCCCCCAATCGCTCCTAATGCACCCACCCCCCCAATCACTCCTAATGCACCCACCCCCCCAATCGCTCCTAATGCACCCACCCCCCCCAATCGCTCCTAATGCACCCACCCCCCCAATCGCTCCTAATGCACCCACCCCCCCCATAATCACTCCTAATGCACCCACCCCCCCCATAATCACTCCTAATGCACCCCACCCCCCCAATCACTCCTAATGCACCCACCCCCCCAATCGCTCCTAATGCACCCACCCCCCCCAATCGCTCCTAATGCACCACCCCCCCAATCGCTCCTAATGCACCCACCCCCCCATAATCACTCCTAATGCACCCACCCCCCCCAATCGCTCCTAATGCACCCACCCCCCCAATCGCTCCTAATGCACCCACCCCCCCCCAATCGCTCCTAATGCACCCACCCCCCCAATCACTCCTAATGCACCCACCCCCCCCCAATCGCTCCTAATGCACCCACCCCCCCCAATCGCTCCTAATGCACCCACCCCCCCCAATCGCTCCTAATGCACCCACCCCCCCCAATCGCTCCTAATGCACCCACCCCCCCCAATCGCTCCTAATGCACCCACCCCCCCCCCCATCGCTCCTAATGCACCCACCCCCCCCAATCACTCCTAATGCACCCACCCCCCCCCAATCGCTCCTAATGCACCCACCCCCCCCCAATCGCTCCTAATGCACCCACCCCCCCAATAGCTCCTAATGCACCCACCCCCCCCATCGCTCCTAATGCACCCACCCCCCCATAATCACTCCTAATGCACCCACCCCCCCCAATCGCTCCTAATGCACCCACCCCCCCCCAATCGCTCCTAATGCACCCACCCCCCCCCCATCGCTCCTAATGCACCCACCCCCCCAATCACTCCTAATGCACCCACCCCCCCCCAATCGCTCCTAATGCACCCACCCCCCCCCAATCGCTCCTAATGCACCCACCCCCCCAATAGCTCCTAATGCACCCACCCCCCCCATCGCTCCTAATGCACCCACCCCCCCAATCGCTCCTAATGCACCCACCCCCCCATAATCACTCCTAATGCACCCACCCCCCCCAATCGCTCCTAATGCACCCACCCCCCCCAATCGCTCCTAATGCACCCACCCCCCCCAATCGCTCCTAATGCACCCACCCCCCATAATCACTCCTAATGCACCCACCCTCCCAATCACTCCTAATGCACCCACCCCCCCCCCAATCGCTCCTAATGCACCCACCCCCCCATAATCACTCCTAATGCACCCACCCCCCCCAATCGCTCCTAATGCACCCACCCCCCCCATCGCTCCTAATGCACCCACCCCCCCATAATCACTCCTAATGCACCCACCCCCCCCAATCGCTCCTAATGCACCCACTCCCCCAATCACTCCTAATGCACCCACCCCCCCCAATCGCTCCTAATGCACCCACCCCCCCAATCGCTCCTAATGCACCCACCCCCCCAATCGCTCCTAATGCACCCACCCCCCAATCGCTCCAAATGCACCCACCCCCCCCAATCGCTCCTAATGCACCCACCCCCCCAATCGCTCCTAATGCACCCACCCCCCCCATAATCCTCCTAACGCACCCACCCCCCCAATCGCTCCTAATGCACCCACCCCCCCCATAATCCTCCTAATGCACCCACCCCCCCAATCACTCCTAATGCACCCACCCCCCCCATAATCCTCCTAATGCACCCACCCCCCCAATCACTCCTAATGCACCCACCCCCCCCATAATCCTCCTAATGCACCCACCCCCCCAATCGCTCCAAATGCACCCACCCCCCCCAATCGCTCCTAATGCACCCACCCCCCCAATCGCTCCTAATGCACCCACCCCCCCCATAATCCTCCTAACGCACCCACCCCCCCAATCGCTCCTAATGCACCCACCCCCCCCATAATCCTCCTAATGCACCCACCCCCCCAATCACTCCTAATGCACCCACCCCCCCCATAATCCTCCTAATGCACCCACCCCCCCAATCGCACCTAATGCACCCACCCCCCCAATCCCTCCTAATGCACCCACCCCCCCCATAATCACTCCTAATGCACCCACCCCCCCAATCACTCCTAATGCACCCACCCCCCCCAATCACTCCTAATGCACCCACCCCCCCAATCACTCCTAATGCACCCACCCCCCCCAATCACTCCTAATGCACCCACCCCCCCCATAATCCTCCTAATGCACCCACCCCCCCAATCGCTCCTAATGCACCCACCCCCCCCAATCGCTCCTAATGCACCCACCCCCCCCCAATTGCTCCTAATGCACCCACCCCCCCCAATCGCTCCTAATGCACTCACCCCCCCAATCGCTCCTAATGCACCCACCCCCCCCCCAATCGCTCCTAATGCACCCACCCCCCCCAATCGCTCCTAATGCACCCACCCCCCCAATCACTCCTAATGCACCCACCCCCCCAATCGCTCCTAATGCACCCACCCCCCCATAATCGCTCCTAATGCACCCACCCCCCCAATCGCTCCTAATGCACCCACCCCCCCCATAATCCTCCTAATGCACCCACCCCCCCAATCGCTCCTAATGCACCCACCCCCCCAATCGCTCCTAATGCACCCACCCCCCCCATAATCCTCCTAATGCACCCACCCCCCCAATCGCTCCTAATGCACCCACCCCCCCAATCACTCCTAATGCACCCACCCCCCCCAATCGCTCCTAATGCACCCACCCCCCCCATAATCCTCCTAATGCACCCACCCCCCCCAATCGCTCCTAATGCACCCACCCCCCCCATAATCCTCCTAATGCACCCACCCCCCCAATCACTCCTAATGCACCCACCCCCCCATCGCTCCTAATGCACCCACCCCCCCCATAATCCTCCTAATGCACCCACCCCCCCAATCGCTCCTAATGCACCCACCCCCCCAATCGCTCCTAATGCACCCACCCCCTCCATAATCCTCCTAATGCACCCACCCCCCCCAATCGCTCCTAATGCACCCACCCCCCCCATAATCCTCCTAATGCACCCACCCCCCCAATCACTCCTAATGCACCCACCCCCCCAATCGCTCCTAATGCACCCACCCCCCCCATAATCACTCCTAATGCACCCACCCCCCCCAATCGCTCCTAATGCACCCACCCCCCCCATAATCCTCCTAATGCACCCACCCCCCCAATCGCTCCTAATGCACCCACCCCCCCAATCGCTCCTAATGCACCCACCCCCCCCCAATTGCTCCTAATGCACCCACCCCCCCAATCGCTCCTAATGCACCCCCCCCCAATCGCTCCTAATGCACCCACCCCCCCAATCGCTCCTAATGCACCCACCCCCCCAATCGCTCCTAATGCACCCACCCCCCCAATCACTCCTAATGCACCCACCCCCCAATCGCTCCTAATGCACCCACCCCCCCAATCGCTCCTAATGCACCCACCCCCCCCAATCACTCCTAATGCACCCACCCCCCCCAATCGCTCCTAATGCACCCACCCCCCCCATCGCTCCTAATGTACCCACCCCCCCAATCGCTCCTAATGCACCCACCCCCCCCATCGCTCCTAATGTACCCACCCCCCCAATCACTCCTAATGCACCCACCCCCCCCAATCGCTCCTAATGCACCCACCCCCCCAATCGCTCCTAATGCACCCACCCCCCCCATCGCTCCTAATGCACCAACCCCCCCAATCGCTCCTAATGCACCCACCCCCCCAATCGCTCCTAATGCACCCACCCCCCCCAATCACTCCTAATGCACCCACCCCCCCCAATCGCTCCTAATGCACCCACCCCCCCATCGCTCCTAATGCACCCACCCCCCCAATCGCTCCTAATGCACCCACCCCCCCATCGCTCCTAATGTACCCACCCCCCCAATCGCTCCTAATGCACCCACCCCCCCCCATCGCTCCTAATGCACCAACCCCCCCAATCGCTCCTAATGCACCCACCCCCCCCAATCACTCCTAATGCACCCATCCCCCCCAATCGCTCCTAATGCACCCACCCCCCCAATCGCTCCTAATGCACCCACCCCCCCAATCGCTCCTAATGCACCCACCCCCCCCAATCACTCCTAATGCACCCACCCCCCAATCGCTCCTAATGCACCCACCCCCCCAATCGCTCCTAATGCACCCCCCCCCAATCGCTCCTAATGCACCCACCCCCCCAATCGCTCCTAATGCACCCACCCCCCCAATCGCTCCTAATTCACGTGCTCACTGTGTCCCCCCCAATCGCTCCTAATGCACCTACCCCCCCCCAATCGCTCCTAATGCCACCCACCCCCCCCAATCGCTCCTAATGCACCCACCCCCCCAATCGCTCCTAATGCAACCCACCCCCCCAATCGCTCCTAATGCACCCACCCCCCCCAATCGCTCCTAATGCACCCACCCCCCCAATCGCTCCTAATGCAC
Organism: Prionace glauca; assembly: GCA_037974335.1. NCBI lineage: Eukaryota > Metazoa > Chordata > Chondrichthyes > Carcharhiniformes > Carcharhinidae > Prionace > Prionace glauca. The sequence goes on from CM075737.1 coordinate 58,911,425, forward strand.
CCCCCCCCCAATCACTCCTAATGCACCCACCCCCCCATAATCACTCCTAATGCACCCACCCCCCCAATCGCTCCTAATGCACCCACCCCCCCCAATCGCTCCTAATGCACCCACCCCCCCCAATCGCTCCTAATGCACCCCACCCCCCAATCCCTCCTAATGCACCCACCCCCCCCAATCGCTCCTAATGCACCCACCCCCCCCAATCGCTCCTAATGCACCCACCCCCCCCCAATCGCTCCTAATGCACCCACCCCCCCCCCAATCCCTCCTAATGCACCCACCCCCCCCCCAATCACTCCCCCCCCCCTAATGCACCCACCCCCCCCCATAATCACTCCTAATGCACCCACCCCCCCAATCACTCCTAATGCACCCCACCCCCCCCCAATTGCTCCTAATGCACCCACCCCCCCCCATAATCACTCCTAATGCACCCACCCCCCCAATCACTCCTAATGCACCCACCCCCCCCCAATCACTCCTAATGCACCCACCCCCCCCCAATTGCTCCTAATGCACCCACCCCCCCAATCGCTCCTAATGCACCCACCCCCCCCATAATCACTCCTAATGCACCCACCCCCCCAATCACTCCTAATGCACCCACCCCCCCCAATTGCTCCTAATGCACCCACCCCCCCAATCACTCCTAATGCACCCACCCCCCCCAATCGCTCCTAATGCACCCACCCCCCCAATCACTCCTAATGCACCCACCCCCCCCAATCGCTCCTAATGCACCCACCCCCCCCCAATCGCTCCTAATGCACCCACCCCCCCAATCACTCCTAATGCACCCACCCCCCCCCCAATCGCTCCTAATGCACCCACCCCCCCAATCACTCCTAATGCACCCACCCCCCCCAATTGCTCCTAATGCACCCACCCCCCCCAATCGCTCCTAATGCACCCACCCCCCCCAATCGCTCCTAATGCACCCACCCCCCCCAATCGCTCCTAATGCACCCACCCCCCCCAATCACTCCTAATGCACCCACCCCCCCATCGCTCCTAATGCACCCACCCCCCCCAATCACGCCTAATGCACCCACCCCCCCCTATCGCTCCTAATGCACCCACCCCCCCTATCGCTCCTAATGCACCCACCCCCCCAATCGCTCCTAATGCACCCCCCCCCAATCACTCCTAATGCACCCACCCCCCCATAATCACTCCTAATGCACCCACCCCCCCCAATCGCTCCTAATGCACCCACCCCCCCAATCACTCCTAATGCACCCCACCCCCCCCAATCGCTCCTAATGCACCCACCCCCCCAATCACTCCTAATGCACCCACCCCCCCAATCGCTCCTAATGCACCCACCCCCCCCCAATCGCTCCTAATGCACCCACCCCCCCCCAATCGCTCCTAATGCACCCACCCCCCCCCAATCACTCCTAATGCACCCACGCCCCCAATCACTCCTAATGCACCCACCCCCCCAATCGCTCCTAATGCACCCCCCCCCAATCACTCCTAATGCACCCACCCCCCCCAATCACTCCTAATGCACCCCCCCCCTATCGCTCCTAATGCACCCACCCCCCCCAATCACTCCTAATGCACCCACCCCCCCCAATCACTCCTAATGCACCCCCCCCCAATCGCTCCTAATGCACCCACCCCCCCCAATCACTCCTAATGCACCCACCCCCCCATAATCACTCCTAATGCACCCACCCCCCCAATCACTCCTAATGCACCCACCCCCCCAATCACTCCTAATGCACCCACCCCCCCCAATCGCTCCTAATGCACCCACCCCCCCAATCACTCCTAATGCACCCACCCCCCCCATAATCACTCCTAATGCACCCACCCCCCCCAATCACTCCTAATGCACCCACCCCCCCAATCACTCCTAATGCACCCACCCCCCCCAATCGCTCCTAATGCACCCACCCCCCCAATCACTCCTAATGCACCCCCCCCCCCAATCGCTCCTAATGCACCCACCCCCCCAATCACTCCTAATGCACCCACCCCCCCAATCACTCCTAATGCACCCACCCCCCCAATCGCTCCTAATGCACCCACCCCCCCAATCACTCCTAATGCACCCACCCCCCCATAATCACTCCTAATGCACCCACCCCCCCCATAATCACTCCTAATGCACCCACGCCCCCAATCACTCCTAATGCACCCACCCCCCCCAATCGCTCCTAATGCACCCACCCCCCCAATCGCTCCTAATGCACCCACCCCCCCCAATTGCTCCTAATGCACCCACCCCCCCCAATCGCTCCTAATGCACCCACCCCCCCCCAATCGCTCCTAATGCACCCACCCCCCCCAATCGCTCCTAATGCACCCACCCCCCCAATCACTCCTAATGCACCCACCCCCCCATCGCTCCTAATGCACCCACCCCCCCCCAATCACTCCTAATGCACCCACCCCCCCCTATCGCTCCTAATGCACCCACCCCCCCTATCGCTCCTAATGCACCCACCCCCCCAATCGCTCCTAATGCACCCCCCCCCAATCACTCCTAATGCACCCACCCCCCCCATAATCACTCCTAATGCACCCACCCCCCCAATCACTCCTAATGCACCCACCCCCCCATAATCACTCCTAATGCACCCACCCCCCCAATCGCTCCTAATGCACCCACCCCCCCAATCACTCCTAATGCACCCACCCCCCCATAATCACTCCTAATGCACCCACCCCCCCAATCACTCCTAATGCACCCACCCCCCCCAATTGCTCCTAATGCACCCACCCCCCCCATAATCACTCCTAATGCACCCACCCCCCCCAATTGCTCCTAATGCACCCACCCCCCCAATTGCTCCTAATGCACCCACCCCCCCCAATCACTCCTAATGCACCCACCCCCCCCAATTGCTCCTAATGCACCCACCCCCCCATAATCACTCCTAATGCACCCACCCCCCCCATAATCACTCCTAATGCACCCACCCCCCCAATCACTCCTAATGCACCCACCCCCCCAATCGCTCCTAATGCACCCCCCCCCAATCACTCCTAATGCAACCCCACCCCCCCATAATCACTCCTAATGCACCCCACCCCCCCCCCAATCGCTCCTAATGCACCCCCCCCCCAATCACTCCTAATGCACCCACCCCCCCATAATCACTCCTAATGCACCCACCCCCCCCAATCGCTCCTAATGCACCACCCCCCCAATCACTCCTAATGCACCCACCCCCCCATAATCACTCCTAATGCACCCACCCCCCCATAATCACTCCTAATGCACCCACCCCCCCCATCGCTCCTAATGCACCCACCCCCCCCCAATCGCTCCTAATGCACCCACCCCCCCAATCGCTCCTAATGCACCCCCCCCCAATCACTCCTAATGCACCCACCCCCCCAATCGCTCCTAATGCACCCACCCCCCCCAATCGCTCCTAATGCACCCACCCCCCCCAATCGCTCCTAATGCACCCAACCCCCCCCCAATCACTCCTAATGCACCCACCCCCCCCAATCGCTCCTAAAGCACCCACCCCCCCCAATCGCTCCTAATGCACCCACCCCCCCCAATTGCTCCTAATGCACCCACCCCCCCCAATCGCTCCTAATGCACCCACCCCCCCCAATCGCTCCTAATGCACCCACCCCCCCCCAATCGCTCCCTAATGCACCCACCCCCCCAATCACTCCTAATGCACCCACCCCCCCATCGCTCCTAATGCACCCACCCCCCCCAATCACGCCTAATGCACCCACCCCCCCCTATCGCTCCTAATGCACCCACCCCCCCTATCGCTCCTAATGCACCCACCCCCCCAATCGCTCCTAATGCACCCCCCCCCAATCACTCCTAATGCACCCACCCCCCCATAATCACTCCTAATGCACCCACCCCCCCCAATCGCTCCTAATGCACCCACCCCCCCAATCACTCCTAATGCACCCACCCCCCCAATCGCTCCTAATGCACCCACCCCCCCAATCACTCCTAATGCACCCACCCCCCCAATCGCATCCTAATGCACCCACGCCCCCAATCACTCCTAATGCACCCACCCCCCCAATCGCTCCTAATGCACCCCCCCCCATCACTCCTAATGCACCCACCCCCCCCAAATCACTCCTAATGCACCCACCCCCCCCAATCACTCCTAATGCACCCCCCCCCTATCGCTCCTAATGCACCCACCCCCCCAATCACTCCTAATGCACCCACCCCCCCCAATCACTCCTAATGCACCCCCCCCCAATCGCTCCTAATGCACCCACCCCCCCAATCACTCCTAATGCACCCACCCCCCCATAATCACTCCTAATGCACCCACCCCCCCAATCACTCCTAATGCACCCACCCCCCCAATCACTCCTAATGCACCCACCCCCCCCAATCGCTCCTAATGCACCCACCCCCCCCAATCACTCCTAATGCACCCACCCCCCCCATAATCACTCCTAATGCACCCACCCCCCCCAATCACTCCTAATGCACCCACCCCCCCAATCACTCCTAATGCACCCACCCCCCCCAATCGCTCCTAATGCACCCACCCCCCCAATCACTCCTAATGCACCCCCCCCCCAATCGCTCCTAATGCACCCACCCCCCCCAATCACTCCTAATGCACCCACCCCCCCAATCACTCCTAATGCACCCACCCCCCCAATCACTCCTAATGCACCCACCCCCCCATAATCACTCCTAATGCACCCACCCCCCCCATAATCACTCCTAATGCACCCACGCCCCCCAATCACTCCTAATGCACCCCACCCCCCCCAATCGCTCCTAATGCACCCACCCCCCCCCCAATCGCTCCTAATGCACCCACCCCCCCCAATCGCTCCTAATGCACCCACCCCCCCCAATTGCTCCTAATGCACCCACCCCCCCCAATCGCTCCTAATGCACCCACCCCCCCCAATCGCTCCTAATGCACCCACCCCCCCCAATCGCTCCTAATGCACCCCAACCCCCCCAATCACTCCTAATGCACCCACCCCCCCATCGCTCCTAATGCACCCACCCCCCCCAATCACTCCTAATGCACCCACCCCCCCCTATCGCTCCTAATGCACCCACCCCCCCTATCGCTCCTAATGCACCCACCCCCCCCAATCGCTCCTAATGCACCCCCCCCCAATCACTCCTAATGCACCCACCCCCCCATAATCACTCCTAATGCACCCACCCCCCCAATCACTCCTAATGCACCCACCCCCCCATAATCACTCCTAATGCACCCACCCCCCCAATCGCTCCTAATGCACCCACCCCCCCAATCACTCCTAATGCACCCACCCCCCCATAATCACTCCTAATGCACCCACCCCCCCCAATCACTCCTAATGCACCCACCCCCCCAATTGCTCCTAATGCACCCACCCCCCCATAATCACTCCTAATGCACCCACCCCCCCAATTGCTCCTAATGCACCCACCCCCCCAATTGCTCCTAATGCACCCACCCCCCCAATCAGCACTCCTAATGCACCCCACCCCCCCAATCTCTCCTAATGCACCCACCCCCCCAATCACTCCTAATGCACCCACCCCCCAATCACTCCTAATGCACCCACCCCCCCCAATCGCTCCTAATGCACCCACCCCCCCCATAATCACTCCTAATGCACCCACCCCCCCATAATCACTCCTAATGCACCCACCCCCCCAATCACTCCTAATGCACCCACCCCCCCAATCGCTCCTAATGCACCCCCCCCCCAATCACTCCTAATGCACCCACCCCCCCATAATCACTCCTAATGCACCCACCCCCCCAATCGCTCCTAATGCACCCCCCCCCAATCACTCCTAATGCACCCACCCCCCCATAATCACTCCTAATGCACCCACCCCCCCATAATCACTCCTAATGCACCCACCCCCCCCAATCGCTCCTAATGCACCCACCCCCCCAATCGCTCCTAATGCACCCCCCCCCAATCACTCCTAATGCACCCACCCCCCCAATCGCTCCTAATGCACCCACCCCCCATTACTCCTAATGCACCCACCCCCCCCCAATTGCTCCTAATGCACCCACTCCCCCCAATCACTCCTAATGCACCCACCCCCCCATAATCACTCCTAATGCACCCACCCCCCCCAATCACTCCTAATGCACCCACCCCCCCATAATCGCTCCTAATGCACCCACCCCCCCATAATCACTCCTAATGCACCCACCCCCCCAATCGCTCCTAATGCACCCCCCCCCCAATCGCTCCTAATGCACCCACCCCCCCAATCGCTCCTAATGCACCCCACCCCCCCATAATCACTCCTAATGCACCCACCCCCCCAATCGCTCCTAATGCACCCCCCCCCCAATCACTCCTAATGCACCCCACCCCCCCAATCACATCCCTAATGCACCCACCCCCCCAATCGCTCCTAATGCACCCCCCCCCAATCACTCCTAATGCACCCACCCCCCCAATCGCTCCTAATGCACCCACCCCCCCCCCCAATCACTCCTAATGCACCCACCCCCCCAATCGCTCCTAATGCACCCACCCCCCCAATCGCTCCTAATGCACCCACCCCCCCATAATCACTCCTAATGCACCCACCCCCCCAATCGCTCCTAATGCACCCACCCCCCCCAATCGCTCCTAATGCACCCACCCCCCCAATCGCTCCTAATGCACCCACCCCCCCATAATCACTCCTAATGCACCCACCCCCCCCAATCACTCCTAATGCACCCACCCCCCCCAATCACTCCTAATGCACCCACCCCCCCCCAATCGCTCCTAATGCACCCCCCCCCCCCAATCACTCCTAATGCACCCACCCCCCCAATCGCTCCTAATGCACCCACCCCCCATAATCACTCCTAATGCACCCACCCCCCCCAATCGCTCCTAATGCACCCACCCCCCCCCAATCGCTCCTAATGCACCCACCCCCCCAATCACTCCTAATGCACCCACCCCCCCCCAATCACTCCTAATGCACCCACCCCCCCCAATCACTCCTAATGCACCCACCCCCCCCAATCACTCCTAATGCACCCACCCCCCCCAATCGCTCCTAATGCACCCACCCCCCCCAATCGCTCCTAATGCACCCACCCCCCCCAATCACTCCTAATGCACCCACCCCCCCCCAATCGCTCCTAATGCACCCACCCCCCCAATCACTCCTAATGCACCCACCCCCCCCATCGCTCCTAATGCACCCACCCCCCCAATCACTCCTAATGCACCCACCCCCCCCAATCACTCCTAATGCACCCACCCCCCCCAATCACTCCTAATGCACCCACCCCCCCAATCACTCCTAATGCACCCACCCCCCCCCAATCGCTCCTAATGCACCCACCCCCCCCAATCGCTCCTAATGCACCCACCCCCCCAATCACTCCTAATGCACCCACCCCCCCAATCGCTCCTAATGCACCCACCCCCCCCAATCGCTCCTAATGCACCCACCCCCCCAATCACTCCTAATGCACCCACCCCCCCCAATCACTCCTAATGCACCCACCCCCCCCAATCGCTCCTAATGCACCCACCCCCCCAATCACTCCTAATGCACCCACCCCCCCCAATCGCTCTAATGCACCCACCCCCCCAATCACTCCTAATGCACCCACCCCCCCCCAATCCTCCTAATGCACCCACCCCCCCAATCACTCCTAATGCACCCACCCCCCCCAATCGCTCCTAATGCACCCACCCCCCCAATCGCTCCTAATGCACCCACCCCCCCAATCACTCCTAATGCACCCACCCCCCAATCCTCCTAATCCACCCACCCCCCCCCAATCACTCCTAATGCACCCACCCCCCCCTATCGCTCCTAATGCACCCACCCCCCCATAATCACTCCTAATGCACCCACCCCCCCATAATCACTCCTAATGCAACCCACCCCCCCCATCACTCCTAATGCACCCACCCCCCCAATCACTCCTAATGCACCCACCCCCCCATAATCACTCCTAATGCACCCACCCCCCCCATCACTCCTAATGCACCCACCCCCCCCAATCACTCCTAATGCACCCACCCCCCAATCGCTCCTAATGCCACCCACCCCCCCCCAATCACTCCTAATGCACCCACCCCCCCCTATCGCTCCTAATGCACCCACCCCCCCATAATCACTCCTAATGCACCCACCCCCCCATAATCACTCCTAATGCACCCACCCCCCCCATCACTCCTAATGCACCCACCCCCCCAATCACTCCTAATGCACCCACCCCCCCATAATCACTCCTAATGCACCCACCCCCCCTAATCACTCCTAATGCACCCACCCCCCCCATCACTCCTAATGCACCCACCCCCCCCAATCACTCCTAATGCACCCACCCCCCCATAATCACTCCTAATGCACCCACCCCCCCAATCACTTCCTAATGCACCCACCCCCCCAATCACTCCTAATGCACCCACCCCCCCAATCACTCCTAATGCACCCACCCCCCCCTATCGCTCCTAATGCACCCACCCCCCCATATCACTCCTAATGCACCCACCCCCCCCATCACTCCTAATGCACCCACCCCCCCCAATCGCTCCTAATGCACCCACCCCCCCAATCGCTCCTAATCCACCCACCCCCCCCCAATCACTCCTAATGCACCCACCCCCCCCCCAATTGCTCCTAATGCACCCACCCCCCCCAATCACTCCTAATGCAACCCACCCCCCCCAATCACTCCTAATGCACCCACCCCCCCCAATTGCTCCTAATGCACCCACCCCCCCAATCACTCCTAATGCACCCACCCCCCCCCAGTCACTCCTAATGCAACCCACCCCCCCCCAATTGCTCCTAATGCACCCACCCCCCCCAATCACTCCTAATGCACCCACCCCCCCCCCAATTGCTCCTAATGCACCCACCCCCCCAATCGCTCCTAATGCACCCACCCCCCCAATCACTCCTAATGCACCCCACCCCCCCCAATCACTCCTAATGCACCCACCCCCCCCCAATTGCTCCTAATGCACCCACCCCCCCAATCACTCCTAATGCACCCACCCCCCCAATCACTCCTAATGCACCCACCCCCCCCCCAATCGCTCCTAATGCACCCACCCCCCCCAATCACTCCTAATGCACCCACCTCCCCCAATCACTCCTAATGCACCCACCCCCCCCCAATCGCTCCTAATGCACCCACCCCCCCCAATCGCTCCTAATGCACCCACCCCCCCAATCACTCCTAATGCACCCACCCCCCCCCAATCGCCTCCTAATGCACCCACCCCCCCAATCGCTCCTAATGCACCCACCCCCCCAATCACTCCTAATGCACCCACCCCCCCAATCGCTCCTAATCCACCCACCCCCCCCCCAATCACTCCTAATGCACCCACCCCCCCCAATCACTCCTAATGCACCCACCCCCCCAATCGCTCCTAATGCACCCACCCCCCCAATCGCTCCTAATCCACCCACCCCCCCCCAATCACTCCTAATGCACCCACCCCCCCCCAATTGCTCCTAATGCACCCACCCCCCCCAATCACTCCTAATGCACCCACCCCCCCAATCACTCCTAATGCACCCACCCCCCCCAATTGCTCCTAATGCACCCACCCCCCCCAATCACTCCTAATGCACCCACCCCCCCCCAATCACTCCTAATGCACCCACCCCCCCCCAATTGCTCCTAATGCACCCACCCCCCCCCAATCACTCCTAATGCACCCACCCCCCCCCAATTGCTCCTAATGCACCCACCCCCCCAATCGCTCCTAATGCACCCACCCCCCCAATCACTCCTAATGCACCCACCCCCCCAATCACTCCTAATGCACCCACCCCCCCCCCAATTGCTCCTAATGCACCCACCCCCCCAATCGCTCCTAATGCACCCACCCCCCCCAATCACTCCTAATGCACCCACCCCCCCCCAATCGCTCCTAATGCACCCACCCCCCCCCAATTGCTCCTAATGCACCCACCCCCCCCAATCACTCCTAATGCACCCCCCCCCCAATCACTCCTAATGCACCCACCCCCCCAATCACTCCTAATGCACCCACCCCCCCCCAATCGCTCCTAATGCACCCACCCCCCCCAATCACTCCTAATGCACCCACCCCCCCCAATCACTCCTAATGCACCCACCCCCCCCCAATTGCTCCTAATGCACCCACCCCCCCAATCACTCCTAATGCACCCACCCCCCCCCAATTGCTCCTAATGCACCCACCCCCCCCAATCGCTCCTAATGCACCCACCCCCCCAATCACTCCTAATGCACCCACCCCCCCAATCACTCCTAATGCACCCACCCCCCCCCAATCACTCCTAATGCACCCACCCCCCCCCAATCACTCCTAATGCACCCACCCCCCCCATCGCTCCTAATGCACCCACCCCCCCAATCGCTCCTAATGCACCCACCCCCCCAATCACTCCTAATGCACCCACCCCCCCCCAATCACTCCTAATGCACACACCCCCCCCATCGCTCCTAATGCACCCACCCCCCCCAATCACTCCTAATGCACCCACCCCCCCCAATCGCTCCTAATGCACCCACCCCCCCCCCAATCGCTCCTAATGTACCCACCCCCCCCAATCGCTCCTAATGCACCCACCCCCCCCAATCGCTCCTAATGTACCCACCCCCCCAATCGCTCCTAATGCACCCACCCCCCCCAATCGCTCCTAATGCACCCACCCCCCCCAATCGCTCCTAATGCACCCCAACCCCCCATCACTCCTAATGCACCCACCCCCCCCTATCGTTCCTAATGCACCCACCCCCCCCAATCGCTCCTAATGTACCCACCCCCCCCAATCGCTCCTAATGCACCCACCCCCCCCAATCGCTCCTAATGCACCCACCCCCCCAATCGCTCCTAATGCACCCACCCCCCCCAATCGCTCCTAATGCACCCACCCCCCCAATCGCTCCTAATGCACCCACCCCCCCAATCGCTCCTAATGCACCCACCCCCCCAATCACTCCTAATGCACCCACCCCCCCAATCGCTCCTAATGCACCCACCCCCCCCTATCGCTCCTAATGCACCCACCCCCCCTATCGCTCCTAATGCACCCACCCCCCCCCTATCGCTCCTAATGCACCCACCCCCCCAGTCGCTCCTAATGCACCCCCCCCCCAATCACTCCTAATGCACCCACTCCCCCCAATCACTCCTAATGCACCCACCCCCCCAATCGCTCCTAATGCACCCCCCCCCAATCGCTCCTAATGCACCCCCCCCCAATCACTCCTAATGCACCCACCCCCCCAATCGCTCCTAATGCACCCCCCCCCAATCACTCCTAATGCACCCACCCCCCCAATCGCTCCTAATGCACCCACCCCCCCCAATCGCTCCTAATGCACCCACCCCCCCAATCACTCCTAATGCACCCACCCCCCCATAATCACTCCTAATGCACCCACCCCCCCAATCGCTCCTAATGCACCCCCCCCCCCAATCGCTCCTAATGCACCCACCCCCCCAATCGCTCCTAATGCACCCCCCCCCAATCACTCCTAATGCACCCACCCCCCCAATCGCTCCTAATGCACCCCCCCCCAATCACTCCTAATGCACCCACCCCCCCAATCGCTCCTAATGCACCCACCCCCCCCAATCGCTCCTAATGCACCCACCCCCCCAATCACTCCTAATGCACCCACCCCCCCATAATCACTCCTAATGCACCCACCCCCCCAATCGCTCCTAATGCACCCCCCCCCCCAATCGCTCCTAATGCACCCACCCCCCCAATCGCTCCTAATGCACCCACCCCCCCCAATCGCTCCTAATGCACCCCCCCCCCAATCGCTCCTAATGCACCCACCCCCCCCAATCGCTCCTAATGCACCCACCCCCCCAATCGCTCCTAATGCACCCCCCCCCAATCGCTCCTAATGCACCCACCCCCCCCAATCGCTCCTAATGCACCCACCCCCCCCAATCACTCCTAATGCACCCCCCCCCAATCACTCCTAATGCACCCACTCCCCCCAATCACTCCTAATGCACCCCCCCCCAATCGCTCCTAATGCACCCACCCCCCCCAATCGCTCCTAATGCACCCACCCCCCCCAATCACTCCTAATGCACCCCCCCCCAATCACTCCTAATGCACCCCCCCCCAATCACTCCTAATGCACCCACTCCCCCCTATCGCTCCTAATGCACCCACCCCCCCATAATCACTCCTAATGCACCCACCCCCCCAATCACTCCTAATGCACCCACTCCCCCCAATCACTCCTAATGCACCCACCCCCCCCCATCGCTCCTAATGCACCCCCCCCAATCACTCCTAATGCACCCACCCCCCCCCAATCACTCCTAATGCACCCACCCCCCCAATCACTCCTAATGCACCCCCCCCAATCACTCCTAATGCACCCACCCCCCCCAATCACTCCTAATGCACCCACCCCCCCAATCACTCCTAATGCACCCCCCCCCAATCACTCCTAATGCACCCACCCCCCCCCAATCACTCCTAATGCACCCACCCCCCCAATCACTCCTAAAGCACCCACCCCCCCATAATCACTCCTAATGCACCCCCCCCCAATCACTCCTAATGCACCCACCCCCCCCCAATCACTCCTAATGCACCCACCCCCCCAATCACTCCTAATGCACCCACCCCCCCAATCGCTCCTAATGCACCCACCCCCCCAATCACTCCTAATGCACCCACCCCCCCAATCACTCCTAATGCACCCACCCCCCCAATCACTCCTAATGCACCCACCCCCCCAATCACTCCTAATGCACCCACCCCCCCAATCGCTCCTAATGCACCCACCCCCCCAATCACTCCTAATGCACCCACCCCCCCAATCACTCCTAATGCACCCACCCCCCCAATCACTCCTAATGCACCCACCCCCCCAATCACTCCTAATGCACCCACCCCCCCAATCGCTCCTAATGCACCCACCCCCCCAATCACTCCTAATGCACCCACCCCCCCAATCGCTCCTAATGCACCCACCCCCCCAATCGCTCCTAATGCACCCACCCCCCCAATCGCTCCTAATGCACCCACCCCCCCAATCACTCCTAATGCACCCACCCCCCCAATCACTCCTAATGCACCCACCCCCCCAATCACTCCTAATGCACCCACCCCCCCAATCGCTCCTAATGCACCCACCCCCCCAATCACTCCTAATGCACCCACCCCCCCAATCACTCCTAATGCACCCACCCCCCCAATCACTCCTAATGCACCCACCCCCCCAATCACTCCTAATGCACCCACCCCCCCAATCGCTCCTAATGCACCCCCCCCCAATCACTCCTAATGCACCCACCCCCCCCAATCACTCCTAAAGCACCCACCCCCCCATAATCACTCCTAATGCACCCACCCCCCCATAATCACTCCTAAAGCACCCACCCCCCCATAATCACTCCTAATGCACCCACCCCCCCAATCACTCCTAATGCACCCACCCCCCCATAATCACTCCTAATGCACCCACCCCCCCATAATCACTCCTAATGCACCCACCCCCCCCAATCACTCCTAATGCACCCACCCCCCCAATCGCTCCTAATGCACCCACCCCCCCATAATCACTCCTAATGCACCCACCCCCCCAATCGCTCCTAATGCACCCACCCCCCCATAATCACTCCTAATGCACCCACCCCCCCCATCACTCCTAATGCACCCACCCACCCCAATCACTCCTAATGCACCCACCCCCCCAATCACTCCTAATGCACCCACCCCCCCAATTGCTCCTAATGCACCCACCCCCCCATAATCGCTCCTAATGCACCCACCCCCCCCCAATCACTCCTAATGCACCCACCCCCCCAATCACTCCTAATGCACCCACCCCCCCAATTGCTCCTAATGCACCCACCCCCCCATAATCGCTCCTAATGCACCCACCCCCCCCCAATCACTCCTAATGCACCCACCCCCCCAATCACTCCTAATGCACCCACCCCCCCCCCAATCACTCCTAATGCACCCACCCCCCCCCCAATCACTCCTAATGCACCCACCCCCCCAATCACTCCTAATGCACCCACCCCCCCATAATCACTCCTAATGCACCCACCCCCCCAATCGCTCCTAATGCACCCCCCCCCAATCACTCCTAATGCACCCACCCCCCCAATCACTCCTAATGCACCCACCCCCCCATAATCACTCCTAATGCACCCACCCCCCCAATCACTCCTAATGCACCCACCCCCCCAATCACTCCTAATGCACCCACCCCCCCAATTGCTCCTAATGCACCCACCCCCCCATAATCACTCCTAATGCACCCACCCCCCCAATCACTCCTAATGCACCCACCCCCCAATCACTCCTAATGCACCCACCCCCCCCAATTGCTCCTAATGCACCCACCCCCCCATAATCACTCCTAATGCACCCACCCCCCCAATCGCTCCTAATGCACCCACCCCCCCAATCACTCCTAATGCACCCACCCCCCATAATCACTCCTAATGCACCCACCCCCCCAATCACTCCTAATGCACCCACCCCCCCATAATCACTCCTAATGCACCCACCCCCCCAATCGCTCCTAATGCACCCACCCCCCCAATCACTCCTAATGCACCCACCCCCCCCAATCACTCCTAATGCACCCACCCCCCCAATCGCTCCTAATGCACCCCCCCCCCAATCACTCCTAATGCACCCACCCCCCAATCGCTCCTAATGCACCCCCCCCCCCAATCACTCCTAATGCACCCACCCCCCCAATCGCTCCTAATGCACCCCCCCCCCATAATCACTCCTAATGCACCCACCCCCCCAATCACTCCTAATGCACCCACCCCCCCATAATCACTCCTAATGCACCCACCCCCCCATAATCACTCCTAATGCACCCACCCCCCCATAATCACTCCTAATGCACCCACCCCCCCCAATCACTCCTAATGCACCCACCCCCCCAATCGCTCCTAATGCACCCCCCCCCCAATCACTCCTAATGCACCCACCCCCCAATCGCTCCTAATGCACCCACCCCCCCAATCGCTCCTAATGCACCCACCCCCCCAATCGCTCCTAATGCACCCACCCCCCCCAATCACTCCTAATGCACCCACCCCCCCCATAATCACTCCTAATGCACCCACCCCCCCATAATCACTCCTAATGCACCCACCCCCCCAATCGCTCCTAATGCACCCACCCCCCCAATCGCTCCTAATGCACCCACCCCCCCAATCACTCCTAATGCACCCACCCCCCCCATAATCACTCCTAATGCACCCACCCCCCCATAATCACTCCTAATGCACCCACCCCCCCAATTGCTCCTAATGCACCCACCCCCCCAATCGCTCCTAATGCACCCACCCCCCCAATCGCTCCTAATGCACCCACCCCCCCAATCGCTCCTAATGCACCCCCCCCAATCACTCCTAATGCACCCACCCCCCCAATTGCTCCTAATGCACCCACCCCCCCCAATCACTCCTAATGCACCCACCCCCCCAATCACTCCTAATGCACCCACCCCCCCCAATCACTCCTAATGCACCCACCCCCCCCAATCACTCCTAATGCACCCACCCCCCCAATTGCTCCTAATGCACCCACACCCCCCAATCACTCCTAATGCACCCACCCCCCCCAATCACTCCTAATGCACCCACCCCCCCAATCGCTCCTAATGCACCCACCCCCCAATCACTCCTAATGCACCCACCCCCCCAATCGCTCCTAATGCACCCACCCCCCCAATCGCTCCTAATGCACCCACCCCCCAATCACTCCTAATGCACCCCCCCCCCAATCACTCCTAATGCACCCACCCCCCCATAATCACTCCTAATGCACCCACCCCCCAATCACTCCTAATGCACCCACCCCCCCCAATCGCTCCTAATGCACCCACCCCCCCAATCGCTCCTAATGCACCCACCCCCCAATCACTCCTAATGCACCCCCCCCCCAATCACTCCTAATGCACCCACCCCCCCCAATCGCTCCTAATGCACCCACCCCCCCCAATCGCTCCTAATGCACCCACCCCCCCAATCGCTCCTAATGCACCCACCCCCCCCCAATCGCTCCTAATGTACCCACCCCCCCCAATCACTCCTAATGCACCCACCCCCCCCATAATCGCTCCTAATGCACCCACCCCCCCCAATCGCTCCTAATGCACCCACCCCCCCATCGCTCCTAATGCACCCACCCCCCCCCAATCGCTCCTAATGCACCCACCCCCCCCAATCGCTCCTAATGCACCCACCCCCCCCAATCGCTCCTAATGCACCCACCCCCCCCAATCGCTCCTAATGCACCCACCCCCCCCCAATCGCTCCTAATGCACCCACCCCCCCCCAATCGCTCCTAATGTACCCACCCCCCCCAATCGCTCCTAATGCACCCACCCCCCCCAATCGCTCCTAATGCACCCACCCCCCCATCGCTCCTAATGCACCCACCCCCCCCCAATCGCTCCTAATGCACCCACCCCCCCAATCGCTCCTAATGCACCCACCCCCCCCCAATCGCTCCTAATGCACCCACCCCCCCCAATCGCTGCTAATGCACCCACCCCCCCATCGCTCCTAATGCACCCACCCCCCCCCAATCGCTCCTAATGCACCCACCCCCCCCAATCGCTCCTAATGCACCCACCCCCCATAATCGCTCCTAATGCACCCACCCCCCCAATCGCTCCTAATGCACCCACCCCCCCCAATCGCTCCTAATGCACCCACCCCCCCCATAATCGCTCCTAATGCACCCACCCCCCCATCGCTCCTAATGCACCCACCCCCCCCAATCGCTCCTAATGCACCCACCCCCCCCCAATCGCTCCTAATGCACCCACCCCCCCAATCACTCCTAATGCACCCACCCCCCCATCGCTCCTAATGCACCCACCCCCCCCAATCGCTCCTAATGCACCCACCCCCCCAATCACTCCTAATGCACCCACCCCCCATAATCGCTCCTAATGCACCCACCCCCCCAATCGCTCCTAATGCACCCACCCACCCAATCGCTCCTAATGCACCCACCCCCCCAATCGCTCCTAATGCACCCACCCCCCCCAATCGCTCCTAATGCACCCACCCCCCCCCATCGCTCCTAATGCACCCACCCCCCCCAATCACTCCTAATGCACCCACCCCCCCATCGCTCCTAATGCACCCACCCCCCCAATCACTCCTAATGCACCCACCCCCCCATCGCTCCTAATGCACCCACCCCCCCCAATCGCTCCTAATGCACCCACCCCCCCAATCACTCCTAATGCACCCACCCCCCCATCGCTCCTAATGCACCCACCCCCCCATCGCTCCTAATGCACCCACCCCCCCCATCGCTCCTAATGCACCCACCCCCCCCAATCGCTCCTAATGCACCCACCCCCCCCAATCGCTCCTAATGCACCCACCCCCCCCAATCGCTCCTAATGTACCCACCCCCCCCAATCACTCCTAATGCACCCACCCCCCCAATCACTCCTAATGCACCCACCCCCCCAATCGCTCCTAATGCACCCACCCCCCCAATCACTCCTAATGCACCCACACCCCCAATCGCTCCTAATGCACCCACCCCCCCCAATCGCTCCTAATGCACCCACACCCCCAATCGCTCCTAATGCACCCACCCCCCCAATCGCTCCTAATGCACCCACCCCCCCAATCGCTCCTAATGCACCCACCCCCCCCAATCGCTCCTAATGCACCCATCCCCCCAATCGCTCCTAATGCACCCATCCCCCCAATCGCTCCTAATGCACCCACCCCCCCAATCGCTCCTAATGCACCCACCCCCCCCAATCGCTCCTAATGCACCCACCCCCCCCATCGCTCCTAATGCACCCACCCCCCCAATCGCTCCTAATGCACCCATCCCCCCAATCGCTCCTAATGCACCCACCCCCCCAATCGCTCCTAATGCACCCCCCCCCCATCGCTCCAAATGCACCCACCCCCCCCCATCGCTCCTAATGCACCCACCCCCCCCAATCGCTCCTAATGCACCCACCCCCCCCAATCACTCCTAATGCACCCACCCCCCCCCATCGATCCTAATGCACCCACCCCCCCCAATCGCTCCTAATGCACCCACCCCCCCAATCGCTCCTAATGCACCCACCCCCCCCATCGCTCCTAATGCACCCACCCCCCCAATCGCTCCTAATGCACCCACCCCCCCCATCGCTCCTAATGCACCCACCCCCCCCAATCACTCCTAATGCACTCACCCCCCCAATCATTCCTAACGGACAGGGTAGAGGGAATTTTGAAAGGGGAGGGGGCACAGGCTGAGGTCATAGTACATGTAGGGGAGGGGGACATAGGAAGGAGGAGTAGGGTAGAGGTACGTAGGCAATTTAGGGAGTTGGAGGCCAAACTAAAGAGTAGGACCTCCAGGGTGGCAATCTCTGGGTTGCTGCCCGGTACCAGCAGGGCAAAGAATGACGAGATCATGCAGCTGAATGCATGGTTGAGGGATTGGTGTAGGGTAGAGGGCTTTACTTTGTGGATCACTGGGAGGTGTTTAAGAGAGAAGGGCAATTGTACAGGAAGGGTGGGGAGAATTTGAATGGGAGGGGAACTAATGTCTTAGCGGGGAGGTTAGCTGGGGTGTTTACGAAGGGTTTAAACTAATATGGAGGGGGGGTGGGGAAGTGGCTGGGAGAGAGTCGGGTGAAAGGAAAAGTATCAGGGAGAAGGTGGTTCTGAGGGACACTTGTGGGTTGAACTGTGTCTGTTTCAATGCTAGGAGTGTGGTAGGGAAAACGGATGAGCTTAGGGCCTTGATGTTTGTGAGGCAGTTAGATGTGGTGGCTGTAACAGAGACGTGGTTACGGGAAGGGCAGGACTGGCAGCTGAATGTCTGTTAGAGGGAGCTGAGGATCAGCTGCAGGAAATATTAATTACGAGGGAGGAAGCTAAAAGTGCCCACCGCCCAGTGTTAAAAGTACCCACCGCCCAGTGTTAAAAGTGCCCACCGCCCAGCGCTAAAAGTGCCCACCGCCCAGTGCTAAAAGTGCCCACCGCCCAGTGCTAAAAGTGCCCACCGCCCAGTGCCAAAAGTACCCACCGCCCAGTGCTAAAAGTACCCACCGCCCAGTGCTAAAAGTACCCACCGCCCAGTGTTAAAAGTACCCACCGCCCAGCGCTAAAAGTGCCCACCGCCCAGTGCTAAAAGTGCCCACCGCCCAGTGCTAAAAGTACCCACCGCCCAGTGCTAAAAGTACCCACCGCCCAGCGCTAAAAGTACCTACCGCCCAGCGCTAAAAGTACCCACCGCCCAGTGTTAAAAGTGCCCACCGCCCAGCGCTAAAAGTGCCCACCGCCCGGCGCTAAAAGTACCCACCGCCCAGCGCTAAAAGTGCCCACCGCCCAGCGCTAAAAGTACCCACCGCCCAGCGCTAAAAGTACCCACCGCCCAGTGTTAAAAGTGCCCACCGCCCAGTGTTAAAAGAGCCCACCGCCCAGCGCTAAAAGTGCCCACCGCCCAGTGTTAAAAGTACCCACCGCCCAGCGCTAAAAGTGCCCACCGCCCAGTGTTAAAAGTGCCCACCGCCCAGTGTTAAAAGTACCCACCGCCCAGTGCTGAAAGTACCCACCGCCCAGCGCTAAAAGTGCCCACCGCCCAGCGCCAGATGTACCCACCGCCCAGTGTTAAAAGTACCCACCGCCCAGCACTAAAAGTGCCCACCGCCCAGTGTTAAAAGTACCCACCGCCCAGCGCTAAAAGTACCCACCGCCCAGTGTTAAAAGTGCCCACCGCCCAGCGCTAAAAGTGCCCACCGCCCAGCGCTAAAAGTGCCCACCGCCCAGTGCTAAAAGTGTTCACCGCCCAGCGCTAAAAGTGCCCACCGCCCAGCGCTAAAAGTACCCACCGCCCAGCGCTAAAAGTGCCAACCGCCCAGTGCTAAAAGTGTTCACCGCCCAGCGCTAAAAGTGCCCACCGCCCAGCGCTAAAAGTACCCACCGCCCAGTGCTAAAAGTACCCACCGCCCAGCGCTAAAATTACCCACCGCCCAGCGCTAAAAGTGCCCACCGCCCAGCGCTAAAAGTGCCCACTGCCCAGCGCTAAAACTGCCCACCGCCCAGCGCTAAAAGTACCCACCGCCCAGCGCTAAAAGTACCCACCGCCCAGTGTTAAAAGTACCCACCGCCCAGTGCTAAAAGTGCCCACCGCCCAGCGCTAAAAGTACCAACCGCCCAGCGCTAAAAGTACCCACCGCCCAGCGCTAAAAGTACCCACCGCCCAGCGCTAAAAGTACCCACCGCCCAGTGTTAAAAGTACCCACCGCCCAGCGCTAAAAGTGCCCACCGCCCAGCGCTAAAAGTACCCACCGCCCAGCGCTAAAAGTACCCACCGCCCAGCGCTAAAAGTACCCACCGCCCAGTGTTAAAAGTACCCACCGCCCAGCGCTAAAAGTGCCCACCGCCCAGCGCTAAAAGTACCCACCGCCCAGTGCTAAAAGTGCCCACCGCCCAGCGCTAAAAGTGCCCACCGCCCAGCGCTAAAAGTACCCACCGCCCAGTGCTAAAAGTACCCACCGCCCAGTGTTAAAAGTACCCACCGCCCAGCGCTAAAAGTACCCACCGCCCAGTGCTAAAAGTACCCACCGCCCAGTGCTAAAAGTACCCACTGCCCAGCGCTAAAAGTGCCCACCGCCCAGCGCTAAAAGTACCCACCGCCCAGCGCTAAAAGTGCCCACTGCCCAGCGCTAAAAGTACCTACCGCCCAGTGTTAAAAGTACCCACCGCCCAGTGTTAAAAGTGCCCACCGCCCAGTGTTAAAAGTACCCACCGCCCAGCGCTAAAAGTGCCCAGCGCTAAAAGTACCCACCGCCCAGCGCTAAAAGTGCCCACTGCCCAGCGCTAAAAGTACCCACCGCCCAGCGCTAAAAGTACCTACCGCCCAGTGTTAAAAGTACCCACCGCCCAGTGTTAAAAGTACCTACCGCCCAGTGTTAAAAGTACCCACCGCCCAGCGCTAAAAGTACCCACCGCCCAGCGCTAAAAGTACCTACCGCCCAGCGCTAAAAGTACCCACCGCCCAGTGTTAAAAGTGCCCACCGCCCCAGCGCTAAAAGTACCCACCGCCTAGCGCTAAAAGTACCCACCGCCCAGCGCTAAAAGTGCCCACCGCCCAGCGCTAAAAGTGCCACCGCCCAGCGCTAAAAGTGCCCACCGCCCAGCGCTAAAAGTACCCACCGCCCAGCGCTAAAAGTACCTACCGCCCAGTGTTAAAAGTACCCACCGCCCAGTGTTAAAAGTACCTACCGCCCAGTGTTAAAAGTACCCACCGCCCAGTGCTAAAAGTGTTCACCGCCCAGTGTTAAAAGTGCCCACCGCCCAGCGCTAAAGTGCCCACCGCCCAGCGCTAAAAGTACCCACCGCCCAGTGCTAAAAGTGTCACCGCCCAGTGTTAAAAGTACCCACCGCCCAGTGTTAAAAGTGCCCACCGCCCAGTGCTAAAAGTGTTCACCGTGCAACACTACATTCTGCAACCTCTCCTTTCTTTCTCTATGAACAGTATGCTCTGTCTGTACAACACGCAAGAAACAATAGTTTTCACCGTGTACTAATACATGTGACAATAATAAAATCAACAAAACAGTGGTCCGTGTTAACATTGGAACTGGCCAGTGCTAAATTACTGACTGGTTGATGTTGAAATGCCCCAGTGGATCGTTAATGTGAATTCGATGCTGACACCCTGGGCAGTCAGCAGTGTGACACGTTGCTCAGCTTGACCCAGTTGAACGCTGGAAGCCAGCGCCGATCTTGCTCACCGTGGACAGTTCATCGCAGCCCAGCAGCTGGTAATAATCCTCCGGATCCTCGGCTTTGTGATTCAGGATCGCATCCATGTGGAGAGCAGGGATTTGGCCCAAGTCTCCAGCTGCCGTCTCTCTCTGTCTCCTCTCCCCCAAGTCTGCTGGAGCTCCTTATAAACAGCCCAGCGGATAGACGACCCACTCTGCCTGTCTGGCAGTGACTCACACTCAGACACACACACACAGACACAAGCCAATCCACTCAGATCTCCTGTAGAGCCACAAGTGGGCAGCCTCACTCACTCTGCCTGTAAACACAGGTCAGCAATCTTGTTCACAAGCCCCATCTCACACATTCAGCTTTCATTAAAAACTGAGGCAAGAATTGAGCAAACTATGATCCACTCAGAGCTTCGCCCTTAACCAACATCCACCATTTAAAGCAGCCCAGGGTTTTGTGAATGTATGAAAATTGGAATCCTAATATTAATCATAGAATCCCTACAGTGTAGGGGGCCATTCAGCATATCGAGTCTGCACCGACAATAATCCCACCCAGGCCCAAGTCCCATAACCCCACATATTTGCCCCTCTAGTCCCCTCTCATTAAGGAGTAATTTAGCATAGACAATCCACCTAACCTGCACATCTTTGGACTCTGGGAGGAAACCCACCCAGACATGGGGAGAATGTGCAAACTCCACACAGGCAGTCACCCAAGGCTGGAATGCTTAGCACTGGTAGCACAGTGGGCTAGCACTGCTGCTTCACAGTTCCAGGGTCCCTGGTTCGATTCCCGGCTCGGGGTCACTGTCTGTGTGGTGTTTGCACATTCTCCTTGTGTCTGCGTGGGTTTCCTCCGGGTGCTCCGGTTTCCTCCCACAGTCCAAAGTTGTGCGGGTTAGGTTGATTGGCCATGCTCAAAAAAAAAATTGCCCCTTAGCGCCCTGAGATGCTTAGGTTAGAGGGATTAAGAACATAAGAAATAGGAGCAGGAGTAGGCCATCTGGCCCTTCGAGCCTGCCCCGCCATTCAATAAGATCATGGCTGATCTGTCGTGACTCAGCTCCACCTTCCCGCCCTCTCCCCATAACCCTTAATCCCTTCTCTTATCAAAAACCCATCAACCCGCTTCTTAAATATATTTAGCGAGGCAGCCTCCACCACTTCAACGGGCAGAGAATTCCAGAGATTCACCACCCTTTGAGTGAAGAAGGGTGGTGAATCTCTGGAATTCTCTGCCCGTTGAAGTGGATAAAATATGTAGGGATATGGGGGTAGGGTCTGGGTGGGATTGTGGTCGGTGCAGACTCGATGGGCCGAAGGGTCTCTTTCTGCACTGTAGGGTTCTGTGGTTTGAGCCTGGGTCCCTGGCGCAGTACTACCCACCGTGCCACTTGCATACTTTGTACCTAAATTCCAGCAGTGACTCCATCTTCAACTTGCCTGTAAGTTTGGGCTTTCCTGAGGAATGTGGAACACACCATATAAATACAGCTCCCTTTTCCTTTTGGTAGCAAATAAATGTAGAATGAAAATCTGCTGACATTATTACAACTTGACCCTGAGAGAGGGACCCCAAATTTGTGGTGATTGCGGATGGGGATACCCCGTGTTGTTATTCTGCCGGTTAGGAGGGATGAACTGGCTCCCCTTCTGTATCCAAACCGCACCCCCCCCTCCCCCCCACCCACCCTGGCTTGGTCACAAGATTAATTTGAAACAGACCCCCTTCCCTTGTGGATCCCTTTTCCCAGTCCGAAGGTTTCAATGTTTTAAAAGGAGCCAAGTTACTTTCTTTCTTGAGTTAAATAAAGAGTGAGTTTATTAGTTATTAAAAAGCAAGAAGAAATTAATAAACTGCAACAGCACCTCCCCCCCCCCCACAATATTTAAAAAGAATGTGCTAACAAGCGTCTTATGAAGCATCGTAAAGTACAAGTACAAGTGCTGGAAAGTGAAATTTGGCTGCGTTGACAAGATGGGCTGACGTGCCTGCTCTGTAAATTTCACTGTTTCTTTCATATTTTAATATATCCTTGTAAAGACAGACAGCTCTGCCCCCACCCCAAATAATCCCAATTCCCCCACTTCCCAGTGCCCCCGTTTCCCCCCAGTTCCCAGTTCCCCTGTTCCCCAATTCCCAGTACCCTCCAGTTTCCAGTGCCCCCGTTCCCCCCAGTTCCCAGTGCCCCCCGTTCCCCCCAGTTCCCAGTGCCCCCGTTCCCCCCCCAGTTCCCAGTGTCCCCGTTCCCCCCAGTTCCCAGTGCCCCCGTTCCCCCCCAGTTCCCAGTGTCCCCGTTCCCCCCAGTTCCCAGTGCCCCCTGTTTCCCCCCCAATTCCCAGTGCCCCCCGTTCCCCCCCAGTTCCCAGTGCCCCCATTCCCCCCCAGTTCCCAGTGTCCCCGTTCCCCCCAGTTCCCAGTGCCCCCGTTCCCTCCAGTTTCCAGTGCCCCCCGTTCCCCCGAATTCTCAGTGCCCCCAGTTCCCAGTGCCCCCCGTTTCCCCCCAATTCCCAGTGACCCCCGTTCACAGTGCCCCCGTTCCCCCCCCAATTCCCAGTGCCCCCTGTTCCCCCCAATTCCTAGTGCCCCCGTTCCCCCAGTTCCCAGTGACCCGTTCCCCCCAATTCCCAGTGCCCCCATTCCCCCCCAGTTCCCAGTGCCCCCATTGCCCCCCCAGTTCCCAGTACCCCCGTCCCCTCCAATTCCCAGTGCCCCCATTCCCCAGTGCCCCAGTTCCCCCAATTCCCCAGTGCCCCTGTTCCCCCAATTCCCCGTGCCCCCCGTTCCCCCCCAATTCCCAGTACCCCTGTTCCCCCAGGACACAGTGCCCCCCGTTCCCTCCAATTCCCCGTGCCCCCATTTTCCCCATTCCCCCAATTCCCAGTGGCCTCATCCCCCCCCAATTCCCAATGACCCCCATCCCCCCCCAATTCCCATTGACCCCATCCCCCCCAATTCCCATCACCCCCATCCCCCCAATTCCCATTGCCCCCAATTCCCAGTGACCCCGTTCCCCCAATTCCCATTGCCCCCGTTCCCCCCCAATTCCCCACCCCCCATAATTCCCATTGCCCCCATCCTCCCCAATTCCCATTGCCCCCATCCCCCCAATTCCCAGTGCCCCCATCCCCCCCCAATTCCCGTTGCTCCCATCCCCCCAATTCCCATTGCTCCCATCCCCCCCAATTCACATTGCTCCCATCCCCCCAATTCCCATTGCTCCCATCCCCCCCAATTCCCATTGCTCCCATCCCCCCCAATTCCCATTGCTCCCATCCCCCAATTCCCATTGCTCCTATCCCCCCCAATTCCCATTGCCCCCATCCCCCCAATTCCGATTGCCCCATCCCCCCAATTCACAGTGCCCCCATCCCCCCAATTCCCATTGCTCCCATCCCCCATAATTCCCATTGCCCCCATCCCACCAATTCCCATTGCTCCCATCCCCCATTATTCCCATTGACCCCATCCCCCCAATTCCCATTGCCCCCATCCCCCATAATTCCCATTGCCCCCATCCCCCATAATTCCCATTGCCCCCATCCCCCCAATTCCCAGTGCCCCCATCCCCCATAATTCCCATTGCCCCCATCCCCCCAATTCCCAGTGCCCCCATCCCCATAATTTCCATTGCCCCCATCCCCCCAATTCCCATTGCCCCCAATCCCCCCAATTCCCATTGCTCCTATCCCCCATAATTCCCATTGCCCCCATCACTCCCAACTCCCAGTGCCCCATCCCACCAAATTCCCATTGCTCCCATCCCCCCCAATTCCCGTTGCCCCCATCCCCCATAATTCCCATTGCCCTCATCCCCCCCAATTCCCATTGCCCCCATCCCCCCAATTCCCATTGCCCCCATCCCCCCAATTCCCGTTGCTCCCATCCCCCCAATTCCCATTGCCCCCATCCCCCCCAATTCCCATTGCTCCCATCCCCCCAATTCCCAGTGCCCCCATCCCCCCCAATTCCCATTGCTCCCATCCCCCCACTTCCCATTGCTCCCATCCCCCCAATTCCCATTGCTCCCATTCCCCATAATTCCCATTGCCCCCATCCCCCCAATTCCCATTGCCTCCCATCCCCCCAATTCCCATTGCTCCCATCCCCCCAATTCCCATTGCTCCCATCCCCCCCATTCCCCTTGCTCCCATCCCCCCAATTCCCATTGCCCCCATCCCCCCAATTCCCATTGCACCCATCCCCCGTGCCCCCATCCCCCCCAATTCCCATTGCTCCCATCCCCCATAATTCCCATTGCCCCCATCCCCCCCAATTCCCATTGCTCCATCCCCCATAATTCCCATTGCCCCCATCCCCCCAATTCCCATTGCTCCCATCCCCCATAATTCCCATTGCCCCCATCCCCCCAATTCCCATTGCCCCCATCCCCCCAATTCCCATTGCCCCCATCCCCCCAATTCCCATTGCACCCATCCCCCGTGCCCCCATCCCCCCCAATTCCCATTGCTCCCATCCCCCATAATTCCCATTGCCCCCATCCCCCCAATTCCCATTGCTCCCATCCCCCATAATTCCCATTGCCCCCATCCCCCCAATTCCCATTGCTCCCATCCCCCATAATTCCCATTGCCCCCATCCCCCCAATTCCCATTGCCCCCATCCCCCCAATTCCCATTGCTCCCATCCCTCCCCAATTCCCAGTGCCGCCATCCCCCATAATTCCCATTGCCCCCATCCCCCCAATTCCCATTGCCCCCATCCCCCATAATTCCCATTTCCCCCATCCCCCCCAATTCCCATTGCCCCCATCCCACCAACTTCCCATTGCTCCCATCCCCCCCAATTCCTATTGCCCCCATACCCCATAATTCCCATTGCCCCCATCCCCCCAATTCCCATTGCTCCCATCCCCCAATTCCCAGTGCTCCATCCCCCATAATTCCCATTGCCCCCATCCCCCCCAATTCCCATTGCCCCCATCCCCCCAATTCCCATTGCTCCCATGCCCCCCAATTCCCAGTGCCCCCATCCCCCATAATTCCCATTGCCGCCTGCCCCCCAATTCCCAGTGCCCCCATCCCCCCCAATTCCCAGTGCCCCCATTCCCCCCCAGTTCCCAGTGTCCCCGTTCCCCCCAGTTCCCAGTGCCCCCGTTCCCTCCAGTTTCCAGTGCCCCCCGTTCCCCCGAATTCTCAGTGCCCCCAGTTCCCAGTGCCCCCGTTTCCCCCCAATTCCCAGTGACCCCCGTTCACAGTGCCCCCGTTCCCCCCCAATTCCCAGTGCCCCCTGTTCCCCCCAATTCCTAGTGCCCCCGTTCCCCCAGTTCCCAGTGACCCGTTCCCCCCAATTCCAGTGCCCCCATTCCCCCCCAGTTCCCAGTGCCCCCATTGCCCCCCAGTTCCCAGTACCCCCGTCCCCTCCAATTCCAGTGCCCCCATTCCCCAGTGCCCCAGTTCCCCCAATTCCCCAGTGCCCCTGTTCCCCCCAATTCCCCGTGCCCCGTTCCCCCCCAATTCCCAGTACCCCTGTTCCCCCAGGACACAGTGCCCCCGTTCCCTCCAATTCCCCGTGCCCCCATTTTCCCCATTCCCCCAATTCCCAGTGGCCTCATCCCCCCCCAATTCCCAATGACCCCATCCCCCCCAATTCCCATTGACCCCATCCCCCCCAATTCCCATCACCCCCATCCCCCCAATTCCCATTGCCCCCCAATTCCCAGTGACCCCCGTTCCCCCCAATTCCCATTGCCCCCGTTCCCCCCCAATTCCCCACCCCCCATAATTCCCATTGCCCCCATCCTCCCCAATTCCCATTGCCCCCATCCCCCCAATTCCCAGTGCCCCCATCCCCCCCCAATTCCCGTTGCTCCCATCCCCCCAATTCCCATTGCTCCCATCCCCCCCAATTCACATTGCTCCCATCCCCCCAATTCCCATTGCTCCCATCCCCCCCCAATTCCCATTGCTCCCATCCCCCCCAATTCCCATTGCTCCCATCCCCCCAATTCCCATTGCTCCTATCCCCCCCAATTCCCATTGCCCCCATCCCCCCAATTCCGATTGCCCCATCCCCCCAATTCACAGTGCCCCCATCCCCCCAATTCCATTGCTCCCATCCCCCATAATTCCCATTGCCCCCATCCCACCAATTCCCATTGCTCCCATCCCCCATTATTCCCATTGACCCCAT
The DNA here is from genome assembly GCA_037974335.1 of Prionace glauca. NCBI lineage: Eukaryota > Metazoa > Chordata > Chondrichthyes > Carcharhiniformes > Carcharhinidae > Prionace > Prionace glauca. Next base: position 58,939,265 of record CM075737.1, read on the forward strand.
CCCCCCAATTCCCATTGCCCCCATCCCCCATAATTCCCATTGCCCCCATCCCCCATAATTCCCATTGCCCCCATCCCCCCAATTCCAGTGCCCCCATCCCCCATAATTCCCATTGCCCCCATCCCCCCAATTCCCAGTGCCCCCCATCCCCCATAATTTCCATTGCCCCCATCCCCCCAATTCCCATTGCCCCAATCCCCCCAATTCCCATTGCTCCTATCCCCCATAATTCCCATTGCCCCATCACTCCCAACTCCCAGTGCCCCATCCCACCAAATTCCCATTGCTCCCATCCCCCCCAATTCCCGTTGCCCCCATCCCCCATAATTCCCATTGCCCTCATCCCCCCCAATTCCCATTGCCCCCATCCCCCCAATTCCCATTGCCCCCATCCCCCCAATTCCCGTTGCTCCCATCCCCCCAATTCCCATTGCCCCCATCCCCCCCAATTCCCATTGCTCCCATCCCCCCAATTCCCAGTGCCCCCATCCCCCCCAATTCCCATTGCTCCCATCCCCCACTTCCCATTGCTCCCATCCCCCCAATTCCCATTGCTCCCATTCCCCATAATTCCCATTGCCCCCATCCCCCCAATTCCCATTGCTCCCATCCCCCCCAATTCCCATTGCTCCCATCCCCCCAATTACACAGTGAGCACGTGA